>MU400015.1:0-57433 GCA_022578945.1 Hypoxylon fuscum
TTTAATTTTATTATTTAATTTTTATAAAAAATTAATAAATTAAAATTAAATTATTTTAAATAAATAAATATTACTTTTATTATATTACTTAATATGGAAATAAGTGGGTCGGAGCGGGGGTTTTGTCGTTTTGGCGGATTAGGTTATATGGCTAGCCCTCCCTAGCAGTTAAAGTTGTCGGGTAATGCACTTAAATGGCTGGAATGACCAGGGGTCTACACCGATCATCATGTATTGTACGGTCGAGTACATGCCAAGTGGGTGGATCAGTACGAGGAAATATGTACAATCAAGTATCCTGCTTCATTCTCTGCAACGGACATCTTCAGGGTCCACCTAGCAAGGTACTCCATTTTTGCGGCTCAATGCTTCCAACTACCAAAACCACCTCCCCTCCTAGATTCTTCACCGTTTAATGAACCGGCCGTTATTTCAAAGACATCTAAGACAAGCTGTCAGTGCCACTTTTGAGACCAAATGTGTCACTCAAAACCGTTAGAATATCAGGGTTTATGAAGGCTGAGTGAGACGACTCATATTTCCCGGATGATGCACCTGGTCCTCGCATCCAATCTCCAACGGCTGATTCGACAACACATGGACGAACTCGAAATTATCCCGTCCCTGCATGTAGTCTCAAACGGTCTGCTGGGAACCTCGATTCGGCACTCACAATCTGCATGCAACCCTTCAAATCTAAATCCTTCGAACCTCACCCGTCTCGCATCTCATGATCCTGCCACAGTTGACACGGACCGAGCCGATCTCAGATAGATCTCTTCGTCTACGACGTCAACTATATGTCGGCAACGCTTGGGGTTTCGAGGTTAGCTCAGGGTTATTTACTGCTGCTCGCCCAATCCGCTTCTACGGAGACGTGCCAAAGATGTCCATGCTCCAGATCTGATGTTTCTCTGTCGATTTTTAACACTGATCATCCACTAGATCCAGTCGGCACCTGGTGCTACTTCGAAGCCATATTGGTGTCTTCATACCAATGGTGTTCGCAGTGTTCTACCGGCAATCGCCGTTCTCGCGCCGCCGGGTGTAGTGCGCGAGTTGACGTGTCAGTAGACTTAGACATTCTTAGTCCATGGCTAGACGGCCCGACATGTGTCTGACTTCCCAGGCATTGGCTGTAGCAGCTACTATTAACTCTAGTGACATATTTCTAGACTTTTTCTACACGTTAGCGTGGATGTACGGTTAGCCGCCAAATGAGCCGTTGGCGTAAGTCTGGCGGGTCAGGTATCGCTTACCGTTCCAAGTCTGGAAGAAAATTCCGTCACTTATATGTCCGAGTCACGATCTCGCCAGCAATATGTTCGGTGAGTGGCTCCGAAACTGATGAATCACAATAGATCTGTGATATACGTACTGTTGTTTGTGATCCATAATCGTTTGAAGTCCCTTGCTTTAAGTAGCGATGTGGCGTACCGTTTTGGGTGTTTCCTCTCTATCCTTAATACGAACGTACTCTTGCTATTATGCTTTACCCTGCAACCACCACCATTATGGCTGTCAAACAATCAAAAGCACCACCGCCTATCCATTTGGGATATGGACCTGGCTCGGTAGGTGAAGGTGCCAAAGCTGCTTTCAGGCTTCTCTGGAAATCTACCAATACGGAGCTTCCGAGTGCGTTCCTGCAATACGTTAAGCGCGTTGTATTCAAGAAGAATTCGCCTGCAGGAGATGCAATATGCTTTCCATGCCCTATGCGTGAACAAGAAGCAGTAGCAGCACTTAAAGCACTGGAGGGATGTGCCGCTGCCGCCATTGCAGATCTTCGAGGGCCGAAACATGAGAGGACAGTCAGCGTCACTTTAGAACGTGTGACATCTTTTTTAATGTCCGCGTATATCACCAACATCGACGGGTTGGATAAATGCAACCCCAAGACTAAGGAACGAATCCCTGGTTCGTCTCGCATATTCTCGTTAGGTAATTTGGAAATTTGGAGATGTTTGAACTAATCAGAATGTGAAGACACCGACCTGAATCGGGCCCAGTCCAATCTATACCGCCGCCTGTCAGCCGGCCTCTACGAAACCAGGAACCGAGGCGAATACTACCACATACACGGGTCCCTGGAGGCCTCTACGACTCTGAATATGATAGGCCTCCCTGCGTTCCTCCCTGATTTGACAGATTATCGTGGTTGTATCAACACTATCGAAGGGGCGGTTAGGCGATTTTCTGGGGCTGAGCTGGAGAGACTAAATAAAGAACACCGCCAAGCCGGCGTTCCTGTTCTTACCAACGAAAGATACCAAAGAACTGCTCATGGCCAAGCAATGGCGTCTCTTCCGCTATTTACTGTGAACCCCTTAGGCGTGAGTACGCCACCGGTCCCATTTGCGGACCCCACAAATGAGCCGAGTCAATGTCTGCAGGGCCTCCGTGTTATTGAGCTCTGTCGGGTGATTGCAGGTCCAACCATCGGCCGATCCCTCGCTGCGCATGGCGCATCTGTATTGAAGATTACTTCGCCGCAGATACCGGATGTCCCGTTTTTTCAATTGGATGTCAATACCGGCAAGCATACAACATCCCTACATCTCAAGAAACCAGGTGACGTCAAGATTTTTGAATCCCTCCTTGCTACAGCCGATGTCATCATTGATGGCTATCGACCGGGCGTCATTGCAAGCCTCGGCTATAGCCCTGAAGATCTTGCAGCAAAGGCAGCGCAGCGCGGCAGGGGTATTGTCTATGTTATCGAAGACTGTTTCGGTGGCACTGAAAAGGGGGCTGAATGGGCCGGCCGTCCAGGCTGGCAGCAGATAGCTGACTGCGTCACGGGCGTGGCATGGGAACAAGGTCGGTTCATGGGGCTCAACGAACCGGTCGTCCCACCGTTCCCTATGTCCGATTATGGTACGGGCTGTGTCGGCACCATCGCAGCGCTCTCGGGTATCTACCGCCGAGCCACAGAAGGAGGCAGCTGGATATGTCGGACCAGCCTGTCGCAGTTCGACATCTTTCTTCTATCACTTGGCACGTATCCGGCCGATATTCAACGCCAGCTGCGGCGTGAACACGACCCTTACTTCTTCGAACTACGTCACAGCGATTCGGTCGACGAGGTCAGCCAGCGAGCCCTCAAAAGTATCAAGTACCTTCACCCGACGCTATTTGGCGCCCATATGGTACAGGGGGTATATAGCGAGGCGTTCGGCGGCGTAGTAACATGGCCAAAAGAGCCGCTAGAGGTGGATGGAATCAAGATTGGTCATGTGAGGCCGACCCGGCCGAATGGCTACGACGAGCCTACCTGGGACGGCTGGGAGAGGGACGAAACGTTATTGGGCGTTTGACATCCCGTTGCCCGAAAAGAGTCTTAGTTGCGAAGACTCGTGAAGAACTAATGTGGTTGCACTGCAGTAGCGGCGGTTATAGTACCCTTTTATCTTTTCTTAAACATAAGCAGGCGTCGTGGCATTCGTCAGAATCAAAAGTACCTGAAAACAAGCTCTATACGAAGAGAACAGCGGAGATCACCGCTCCTAGCGCAGCGTTCGGGGGGTATTGTCTTGAGCATAGCATAGCGTAATAATAATAAGATAATCCTCCACGATAGCAGTGTCTTTATATACATATGTATCATGCCTTAGAGAATACCTACCTAGGTACCTTAGGTAACTAACGGCACCGCGAATTTGCCTTTCCAACAGAATACGCACCGGGCACAGCACCCACTCTCTAAATAGCAAGAGTAAATAAATAAGAGACTTCGGCAGTCAAGCTATCATAGGTCACGATATAGAAGCGAGGGGCATATCCTGGTCGTCTTAGCCTCGAACCTTAAGCACGTAAAAACGTGTAACTGTACAAAACATGAACCCTTAACAACAACGAACGAACAGGGCTACACTGCATTGGTCGGCCAAGTAGAGGATGACGGTGATACGGTCCCTCCTAACCGGGACCGGGTGGGATGAAGAACCCGTTCGGCACGCCTCACTACCCCATAGGAAGACGGAGTTAAACCACGGTGGTCCACGCGAAGTTTGCAATCCGGTAGATATGATTTATAAGCGTGACGAGCAGAACTAGACACGCCGTCTAACCACATTATCTGTTATCTCTCGCGAATAATGCACCGGAAGCTACATGGCCATTCTTTTCGGTACCGACGTGGCGGGCCTAACCTAATGCAAGCTGCACTTTGATACACATGTACCCCATACAGCTCGGTTGCCAAGTTCGTCGAAGAGAGCCGTAGGTTGTGATGGGCAACTTGGCATTTGGTATGACGGCTAGTGATACCAAAGATATATCCGAGTGGGTTAGGGGTAATTTGACAAATGCATGTACTATTCCTGAATACCACCTCTCAACTACATCACCGTACCTAATATCCAATATCAAATTTCAGCACATTTACTCTCACGAGACAATTCCTTGGCTGATATGACAATCTCGCGACATGATCTGCCTTTTTGCCTTACCCAGCGCGAATGTACGCGCAATCCGCTTACACGGTTTATATTAACCCGAGAATTCTCAGCCCCCTATTAGCTGAGAGCGCAGCTGTCGCCGGCTAGGTGCAGGGAGTGGGAAAAAAGAGCTCAGCACCAACGCAACCAGCAAGCCTCTTAGACCACCGGCTTCTTATTCTATTCGTTGCCATTGTCTTGAAATACGAAGGCGGCTGGACAAATGGGAATCGATCGATTTGGAGCTGCGGATTTCTCGGTCTTGCTGGAGTAGCTGTCGGGTGTGATACCATCATACGAAACCGGCTAAGATGTTAGCTTCCCGATCTAGAAACAGAGTGATGTGATGCGAGGCTCTGCTTGCTTTGAGACACATCATCAAGCCACTTTTGGAAGTATACATCCTTGGGATGGGTCTCTACATGTGCTATCACTCCGTGGCGGCCTCTAGATTCGATAATCCAACCCTCAAAGTCGTATACTCATTGATTTATTATACATTAGTCCACTGCTCGACTACAAGCCCCGATGCAGAAAGACTGCGGCCAGACGTAGAGGTGGCTTTTTGATTGCGCAGACTAGACAGTTCTATCAGCGCCATTTCATACTGTTATTTTTTGACCGGTTTGGAGATAACCGGCGTTAACTTTGTCGAAGACGCTATTCGCAGACTGCAAAAATTTATAGTATGGAAAATCATTCCATAGTGATTGGCACGATGTCTCACCTGTAACGGTCTCTTGCATAATGGCCTCATATCACTCCCTTTCCTTTTCAAGCTGTGATTTAGAGGGTTCGTCCACATGGAGCTTACGGAGTCGGATTTTGTGAAATAGTGTAGGATTATGATGAGCTGCAGCTTGTACTAACCGGCCTAATCGAATAACCGGTGTTATTCTCTTATATAGCTCCTTTCCTTTTCAAGCCACCAAAGCCAAATTGTTAGGTAAACTCCCTGAGTGCAATATTCAGCAGAGAAACAAGCCCAAAAACGGAGTAGCTAGCTACCTATCTAATAAAAAGAAGGCATAATAGAAGAAGGGAATACTCGTCACAGAATAGACAAACTTGAGCAAATAAAATCGAAAAAGAATAGTCACGCCGTGGATCGAACACGGAACCTTCTCGGGGACTTTGAACACATCAATGTGAACGAGAAATCATAACCATTAGACCACGCGACTTTAAGCTGTTGAGATTTGAGCTATTTATTGTGCTTCTTATAGGAGCGGAGAGCTTTAGCGCATCTTCCTGCCCGCTCTGACTGGAAACAGAGAAAGAAAATAGCGGGGTCAAGCTTCCAAAAAGAGAGGCGGTCTGCAGGCTAAGCCTATCACGCAAAAGCCGGGTTTGCTACCCTAACCCCATTACGACCTAGCCTCCGGCTCTAGGACGCACGAGGGTCCAACTTTGGAGCTCTCGGAATGGACCCAGGCGGCCAATAAGGTGAATAACATGACAACTGGATCATAGCGAAGGTGGCCCAAATAGCTAAGAACTTCACCGAAGATCATTCAGAAACTTCAAAGACCGAACGATGGAGACTGTCGGATAGATGGTTTACCACTTTTCTTGCTGCATCGGACTAAGATCGCAGATCGACGTAGAGTCTAGACATGCGTCGGACCGGCGAGCCAACTTCGGCCTCACATTATCTCATGCCAGCGCTGCTAGAGCGCGATCAATCACGTAATGGGACTCGTTCTTCCTGACATCTATCACATTGCGACCTTGATTATCAATATAGCTCCTATGTCTTGATAGGGCGCAAGCGGGGCACCAGATGCAGATGGGTAACTTTCAGAGTTGCGGTGCTCCGTTTCCATTCCGGTCCCCGAAAATGACTGACCTCACGACCTCGAGACATTCTGGTTCCCATCTCTAGCCGGACGTATGTGTCTGCTTTCCCCTACCTACCGTGATCGATGAAGTTCCTTTTGATGGAGTTGCAATTTCTGAAGATGTATTCCACATAAGAAATGATGCCAAGTCATAGCGATGTCGGACTAGTCTGAACGGTTGGGCATTTTTTGAGTTCGGAGTCGTGTGTAGGTTTCTTAGCTTTGAATAGTTTATAATACGCCATAGTAGATGACCAGAAGGTTTTGCTCGTCGTGCGTTTGTTCTGCTTGTAAACTTTTCTTTAAAGGCAGAAGAGATTTCTCATCATCTTTCTTTAGACCCAGCCGGCGTGTTTCATGACTGACGACCAAACATGACCTTAAATCTTGCTGAAAAGGGCTGGAGTCGCCACGGATCCGGATCGACCGAGTCTGCTGTAGTCTTAACAACAGATGAGGCGGTTGCGAGGATACACTCTGTCTCGGGGGCCATACCCGTCGAGGAGCCACCGGACGGCGGCTTCCTTGCGTGGTCTCAAATAATACCGGGCCATATCGCGAATATGATGTCCTGGGGTTATGGGACAGGATTCGCCGTTTTCCAGCTCTACTACAAGGAGACCCTACATCTGCCGGCCTCTCAAATATCCTGGGTAGGCTCGGTACAGATTTTCCTGTGTTTCCTCGTAGGGATGATATCCGGCCGACTTTCGGATGCTGGCTATTCGAAGTACTTGTATGCCACCGGAGCTTCCCTGGTCGTGTTTGGCATGTTCATGACGAGCCTGGTGGACGGAACATACTGGCAGATCTTCCTCGCACAGGGAATCTGTAACGGCATCGGCGGCGGTTTAATGTTTATGCCGGCCACTGCCAACATCGCTACCTACTTCAAAAAGAAGCGATCACTTGCCGTGGCGTTGAACGGATGCGGATCGAGCACTGGCGCCATATTATACCCGGCCATCGTCCAGTTTCTGACACCGAAAATAGGCTTCCATTGGGCAGTTAGGGTATGCGGATTTATCTCCACGTTTCTGGCCATCATTGGATTCTGCATCTTGAAACCGCGGAAGTTGCGAAGATTACCGGCGCCGGTCATTGACCTGAGTGCTTTCAAGTACGCACCGTATACGATATTCTCTGCAGGTGCATTCCTGATATATTTCTCCCTATTTACTATGTTAATATATGTAAGTCTTTCGAATTCGTGGTGGGAGAGAAGTTCATAAGTTGGGTGCTAATTATATTCTTTTCAAGATCAACTCGTTCGCTCGCGAAAGCATCGGGCTAAGTGAGCTAGAATCCATCAACTTCGTGCTTATTACCAACGCAGTCGCTATCCCCGCGCGTCCCTTGTTCGGCTTCATTGCCGATCGTTATATAGGACCGGTAAATACGTTCGGCCTGAACTGCATCGCATTGGGGATCATGGCATTTGGGTGGATAGGTGTCCATACAGAGGCAGATATGTACGCCTACTCCGTCGTTATGGGCTTTGTGAACGGAGCAGCTCAGGGCATCTTCTCGAGTGCCGCAAGTACTTTCGTCAAAGACGTGACGAAGATGGGAACATGGATCGGTATGGTCTTCGCCCTATGCGGATTTGCAACTCTTGCTGGTCCCCCGACTATGGGTGCAATCATTGATGCCAGCGGAGGTAGCTATCTGTGGGGGCAGCTCTGGGCTGGATTGACAATTGTCATCGGTGGTATACTAATCCTCGTGTCGTCTTGGCTGGTAATAGGGAAGTCGGGCAAAACATAGATAGTCAGAAGACGTGGGGCTAGGACAGAGCCATATTCTGCAAGAGCTGTATCCATTCCTGAGAATAGCATCTCGGAAAAGTTGACACCATATCGAAGGTCATTCATGATCATATAATGTATAATGTCGAAGATGACAGATTGAGACCCCTTCATTTAATGAGAAAGAGACTTAGATCGCAACATCGTCATCTAGGTACAACTAGGCGCTAGTTGTCTCCGGCGATGTCATTGCCCGAGAAGTGAACATTCTCTCTATTTGGTCCGACAGAGTCCACGTGAAAAGTCTGCGTATTAGTTATACACATACAGTATGTCGCTCCTGGAGGCCTGTAGAGTATGAAGGGATATCGAAGGTTATCCTTTGCCACTTAGGAGGTGGAGTTTTGAGGTATGAATTTCTGTGGCTGAGCAGGTATCACACGAGCCACATTGTATGGCTAAGCCACATCTAGAGTGGAGCAGGGGCCAGATGTTGCGCATGAAACGCGATAGATCCAATTAACCTTAATTGGCGTAATGCATTGGCCTGCAGTTTGACATCATCATTTTCTGAGTTGTTTACCAGGTACCTTAGCTTGGCTACCTCTCGTGTTAGGTGCATCACCGCATGATCGATCACCATGGGCAAAACTTGAAAAACGTAACAATCACACCTAGGGTTACGTATGTAGCTAGACTAGCATCGTCTTTATTGGCAGTCATTGCAAGTTCTGAACAATAAAAGTCATTGCAAGCCTCCCTTTGTTCCCACTCTACCAGTCAAGAGCTTTAATGTTTCAGAAGGCGCCGTGACTAAAGCCGCTCGCCCAATTGACCCTCTGCCAGTCAATGAGGCCGCCTGATTCACCAACTTTCTAAGACCTTCAACGAATTATACCTACCTAACTTACTCTACTCAACATACTTATTCTACTCCTCCAATACTTTTCTCATTCCATAACCTCAAGTTCCCTTTACTAAACTCCATTTCGACCTCACGAAAATGGCGGGCATCATAGCGAAGTTCGTCTCCAAGAAGATTCTCAAAGAGACGGCAGGGAACCAATTCGGAACAGAAGTAAGTGTAGTACCATATAAATAGAGGCGTTATTCACACGATAATACTAACATAAGATTTGAACAAAGGATCCATATTTCGAGCAAGTTCCTGCGACGAGACTCGATGGCACCCCGACCGGCAAATTCAAGAAGGTCCGCAAAGCCTTACCGCCCGGCCTTTCGGAGCACGATGCCCAAATCTTGACCAAGGTGAAGAGAAGAGCATACAGACTGGACATGAGCTTTGGTAGCTTTCTAGGGATGAAGTTTGGCTGGGGAAGCATCATCGGCCTGTTCCCCTTGTAAGTAACTTTTGCGCTTTATTTGTTGGAGGTCACGACCGCATGCTAATGGTTCATAATGATAGCGCTGGCGATGCTGTAGACGCGCTCTTAGCTATGATGGTAGTCCGCACTGCGAAGCAGGTAGAAGGAGGACTTCCGTTGCAGGTATGGGGTTGGATGTACGTGCTGGTCATCATAGACTTCATTGCTGGGTTGGTTCCTTTTGTCGGGGACATTGCCGACGCCGTCATCCTCGCCAACACGCGCAACGCCGTGGCGTTAGAGGACTATCTCCGTAAGAAGGGGAAGAAGAATCTTCGCTCGAGCAAGTTACCAGTGCCAGACGTGGATCCCAGCGACCCGGCCGAATTTGATCGGTTCAATTCAGAGACACCTGATCGCGCGACATCCCGAGCCACACGTCAAACCGAGACACACGCTAGTCAATCACGTACCGACCACCGTGCCCAGGAAAGTGGTGTCGCACCCGCAATGCCGCCTCGGCCATCTCAGCCTACTCAAGCAAGGGTCCACGATGATCGACGTGGTGGGTCAGGCAAAGGTTTCTTCGGCATGGGCAGCAAGCGATCCCGGCAAGCCGATGTCGAGATGGGGCGAGAGAGTTAGGAGCCTCCTAGCAATCAAAGCACTGTGGGGTTAATTGCCAAATAATTCGCGTAAAGTGCTTTGGAGGGGTTTGCTACGCGTCGTGCGTCATAGGTTGAACTGGTCTGGATGAGGCTACCTACCTACCTAGTATCACAGTTTGCTTTGCTTTTTATCTTCTTTTTTTAAGCTTGTTAGACGCTTTGATATCCGGACCGCGTGAATTCAGAAGGCTCGGGCGAGGGCACAGCAGGTTCGAGTGTAACGACGAGCAAAGGGATTGATGATACCACATAGTACTAGATAAAATGTAATGGCATAATGAAAACTCGGAAACAACAATGAGATGACGGTTAGAACTACCTAGATTGGCGTATGGAGACTGCAGTACGCGATCGGACAACCCCTGGACCTCCATAAGACAAAAGTTGGAAACGTGTAAGCAAATGCTGACTTCGGTGGTGTTATTTATTATGTAGCACAAAGGACTTATTTGAAGACTTGTAAATGTGCATCTCTCGTAGTCCGAGGACAACCCCCCGAGAAGACCGATATTAGGACCGGGATGGAACCGCCCACGAACCACCCGTTTTCAAAGGTGATTCGCGATGACGAGCAATCCTTGCCTGATGTTGAATCAGCTCGAAACTAGGGATTCAATCCATACCCCTTTTGGTCCTTTGTTTATCTGGTGAGTGTGATCTGATAATTCTAGTTGGGTGTCAGTATCCCTGAAGATCCCTGCTTGTAAGACCTGAAGCTAGGGCTGGTACCGCTGAGCAGGACCGAGAAGGCCGAGCCTCCTGCATTCCATGCAAAAAAGAGCTGGGCTGGCAGCTGCAGGTTGCAGGCTTGGCTGGGAGATGCACAGTACGAGGTCTTAGCGATCCTTGCAACCCCTGCGACCCCTGGTAACGCGTGAAAAAAAAAATGTGGCGGGGGGTAAGTCGCGTCTCCACGTCGCGTCAAACATTAAAAATCGCAAGCAATTTAGACCACGTGACTTGGCGCGGAACGCATTCTTAAAAGCTCTGAGATCCGAACAATTCCATACACGCTTTCTTTCTGTATCTCATCAACCACGAACAACACGAAAAGCACTTCCACTTTACGCGTGATTGTCCCAATTGACCTCAGCTACACTCTGACTTGATCAATTGACATCCACATTCATATACCTTCATCCTTCCACCGCATCTATAATTCCCTATCCAACCTCACCGTCTTTCACAATGGCCACCATCACTCCCTCAAAGAAGGTACATAAAACCCAACCCTCGACTATCCTGTAAACCCATTTTGTACCAGCAATGCTAACATGCAACTTGTCATAGGCGGCCTCTGCCATGGAGTCTCTGAAGATGGACTCGCCCGTCAAGAAGCTCGACTTCGCCTCCGGCAAGGAGAACGCCTCTTTCGACACCGACGTAGTCGAGTCCCAAAAGCCAATTGAGAAGGAGGAGGCCAAGGTCGCTGTTGCGCCTATCAAGGCCGACGAGGTCGACGAGCCCATCCTCCAGGAGAACCCTCAGCGGTTCGTCCTATTCCCTATCAAGTACCACGAGGTAAGTCGCGTTCCGGACGCGTAAAGTGGATTTTGACGCGACATACGCTAACCACTATGCGCGTCATATAGATCTGGCAGATGTACAAGAAGCACGAAGCTTCCTTCTGGACTGCCGAAGAGATTGACCTATCCAAGGATCTTCACGACTGGAACAACCGATTGAATGACGACGAGAAGTTCTTTGTCTCCCACATCCTTGCCTTCTTCGCCGCTTCCGACGGTATTGTCAACGAGAACCTGGTCGAGCGATTCAGTGGCGAAGTCCAGATCCCCGAGGCACGATGCTTCTACGGCTTTCAGATCATGATGGAGAACATCCACTCCGAGACATACTCTCTGCTCATCGACACCTACATCAAGGAGCCTGCCCAGAAGACCCATCTCTTCAATGCCATCGACACTATCCCTTGTATCCGCAGAAAGGCCGACTGGGCTCTTCACTGGATCGCTGACACGAAGTCTACCTTCGCTCAGCGTCTCATTGCCTTTGCCGCCGTCGAGGGCATCTTCTTCAGCGGTGCATTCGCCTCCATCTTCTGGCTCAAGAAGCGTGGTCTCATGCCCGGTCTTACCTTCTCCAACGAGCTCATCTCGCGTGACGAGGGTCTGCACACCGACTTTGCCTGCCTGCTATTCTCCCACCTGAAGAACCGCCCGGGCAAGGACGTGATCCAGAAGATCATCACGGACGCTGTGACCATCGAACAAGAGTTCTTGACCGAGGCCCTGCCTTGCGCTCTGCTCGGCATGAACTCCAACCTGATGAAGCAGTACATCGAGTTTGTCGCCGACCGCTTGCTAGTGGCCCTCGGCAACGAAAAGGTCTACCGTTCCAGCAACCCCTTCGACTTCATGGAGAACATCTCTCTGGGTGGCAAGACCAACTTCTTCGAGAAGCGCGTCGGGGACTACCAGAAGGCCGGCGTCATGGCCAGCACCAAGAAGAACACGGACGACGCCCCCGCCGCCACTGAGGGCACGGGTGAGAACGGTGGCGACTTCAGCTTCGACGACGACTTCTGAGCGTCTCGTCTCGTGTCGCTCCCTTTCTTTTACCACCATGCTTTTGATACCCCCCTCTCAATTAGAGACTCGCCTCCATTGTACCATAATCTCCCGCACCCACTGCATCTTCTCCGATCCTCGCTACCTAGGTAGGTAGCTTGGGGACTATAATAATTACTATAGAACCATAACGGCGAGCAATTGCGGTGGTTGCACGTGGTTGGCTTGGATCCCGAGTTGGATCCTACAACCCGATCTTTTCTCTTTTTTCATTTGTCACATGGACACGAATCATACCGAAGGCGTTGGCGGCGTTTGCTCCAGGTTTCTCGACGCAACGGATGCGGATGAAGAGGGCTTGCGGAAGGGAAATTCGTGATTTGACAGCTAAGACGGACGAGGAAAATGACTTGACGCGGTGCGGGGAACGGGTGGAGGCTTGGTGATAAGCACACATATAATGCAATTGATCATGACTTCTAAACAGCTTGCCGTATCTTTTCGTGACTTGATGATTTAATTCTTCGCCTTGAGATCTAGAGTTGACACATTGCTTATCGCCATGCTCCCTAATCTACTAATTGCAAAATGCTTCTCAACTCTTCGGTGATCTTGGAGCAATGCTAGGACGAATCGCAATCTCATCACATTTTTCACCACATGGGACATCCACCTCCAGACTCCACGCTCGGTCTATGGTGTAAAGTAAGCTGTACCAGGTGTCAAGATCTTCGGAGACCAGAGAGTTCCTCACAACCAACCATGGGTACTCACTGACCCAACACTGATCATTTCTTCCCACGCTTCTTCTTGCCCTTCCCACCACCTCCACCTCCTCCCTGCTGCGTCTGCCCCTGCGCCTCCTTCTTACCCGCACCCGCACCACCCCCCGTCGTTGTCGTCGCCGCCGCCGCCGCAGCCGCAGCCGCAACCACCGGCGTCTCCTTCTCCCTGTCCTCGCCCGGCGCGTCGGCCATGACCTCGTCCCCCGCCTCGGGCAGCGGCAGCGCGGCCATGCGGCCGGCGAGCGGCGCGCCCAGGCACAGGATCAGGCGGCCGACCTCGGCGGCCTTGGTGGTGCGGTACTTGAGGCACGCGCCCGAGTGCGGGTCGTACGTCTTCAGGGTGAGGGAGCCGCGGGGCGCGGTGGTAGTGCTGGACGGCGGCAATGGTTCTTCGGCGCTGGGTTTTTGGGATTTGCTGGATCGCCGCGGCTTGGGCTTGCTGATGTGGTAGGTCGTTGTTACGCGTGTCTGCAGGTAGGTAGGTAAGTAAGTTGCGTTGGTTAGATTGTTGGTCTGGTGCGTGAAGAGGGTGGACATACGGTGGCCGGCCGTGCTTCGAGGAGCAGCGACGACTGGTGCAGCCACTCCTGGCTGGTTTCGTAGTACGGCATGGCGACTATTCTTCGCTATACGATTATGACCGGGATCGGAATCAAATTGTTAAATTTATTCGCGTAGGCTCTCGCGTGGTTTTGAGTCGGCGGGTGTGGTGTTGGGTAGGTGATGATCTCGTGTCGTCGAATTGGTTGTGATGGTGGAGTTGAGACTGGGAATTTTGTCACTTTTCCCCCTTGTCCAGTGACGACAAAGTATTGGTGGTGCGCCGCAGCGTGGGGTCCAACGTTGGACAGGGGTGGTGGAGCTATCCGCACCTTAATCCGTATATATCCGCGGGGTAGCTACCTTAAGCTTAAGCCTCACTTCAAGTTAGGAACCGGCGATACGGTTAATTACGATTTTAAAGTCAGAGTTTCATTCGTGATGGCAATATTCTTCGTATTTGGCATTAAAACCCTCTCACTATGAAGCTCATGCATGCATGCCCATCCGTAGCGGCAAACCGCCGACCATTTACCTCGAAGAAGACCTTTTAAACGCCTTATAATGCAAAGGGGTATCTTCCGTAGGCCAACCGCAACCGCAACCGCAACCTCGCCTCCAACCTACTACCACATCGAACAATGTAGTCTAGATTCTCAATGCAGAAATTCTTTGGTGAAAAGCCACGTCGGGATGAATATTACGAGCCTCCACCATGGAAAACAGGTCCCAGCCGCCAGGACAGCGAAGATAGTTGATGTTGTCCCCGTCGCCATATGCTTGCTAAGCATGTGGATCTGGCAACCAGAACACCAGTTCTTGGTCGGCCGTCGCGAACAAGTTGAATCGAGGGTTGACCGCCACCACCGCCGTCGGTCTCTCGTCCTCGATCACGTGAAGCGGTTCCATGATCTTGTCCGTCAGTTGGCTCTGGCTCAGCGTGTCCCATACCACGACGCCCTTCTTAGTGCCGCCGATGACGTAGCGCCCGTCCTGCGAGAAGCAGCAGTCGCCGCTGCCCTCGACGTTGGAGCCGGGAGGACCGTTGCCGTTCAATGTGTACTCTTCTCCGGCTGCCAGTCTGCGGCTTCCGCCTTCGGGTTTTCGTAGGTACGCCTTGAGACTGCCGTTGAACGAGTCCAGGAGGAAATGGCCGCCACCTTTGGTGCCCAGTAGGATGCAACGTCCATCATTGGCAAATTCCAGCTTGGTCCAGCCCTGTAGAAGATTCTGGCTGTCCACCGAGGCGCATGCTTCCACGATGTCGAACTCTGCGAACGGGGCTTTGTCGAAGTTACGGTGGTCGTAGAGTAGGACGGTGCCGCTCGAAGGCGATCCCACCGCGAAGAGCTGGCCGCTCGGGTCGAATGCGGCTAGGTACGGCGTGTTGATGTACAGAACGCCAGTCTCATTCTTGGTTCCGGCATTCCACAAACGAACCGTGTTGTCCTTGCTGCAAGAGATGAAGTCGTCGTTGCCCGGATGCATCTCCAAGCAAGTCACCGCGGCGGTGTGGCCCTCGAAGTAACGGATGAAGGCATTGTCGTGGGTGGTTAGGTATCGAATCGCATCTATAGTAGTCCTGCCTGTCAGCTGGCGCTCTTCCTTGGCAACAAAACAATTGTGATTGGGAAACTATACCATTCTGTTTTGTACTCGCATAAATGATGCTGGAGCTGTTGTGTGTGAATTTGGCAAACTTGACTCCGTACTTCTTGCTGAGGAGCTGCTTGTCATGTCGGCCGTCGCGAACCTTGTAGATCTGGATCGTCTCGTCGCTCTCCGACGTCATCAGGAGCTCGCCGGGGTCGTCGTAGTCGAGGCTGAGAATGTGAGGTCGCGGAATTCCATCCCTAAACTCGTGGCGCTTGAATAGCTATAGTTCGCGTAAGAGATTGTTCGGGAATGGCTTAGAAGAGGGAAGAAGATTAGATTACCTTGGTAGGTTTGTAATTGGCAATGACATCTGTGACGGCTGCTGTGCTAGGTAGCCCACTTCCTAGAGTACGTGTGATGTTAAGGGACGTAGACGGAGTGCCATTGGCGGGGGAGGAGTCCGGAGGGTCGAGGTCCATCGGTGTGGACGCCATGATGGAAGAAGCTTGAAAAGAAACTGGTAAAGACGAGTTTGCGAATTGGGTGTAAAAGCTAAAGCTAATTCCCTTTACGCGGGTTCGCCGTGTTCGTTGTTTAAGTTAAGGATGCAACTGTCGAGTTCTCAATATACCTAGTTGATGTCGGTTTGATGAATATCATTCAAGAAATCGTAGAAGATACCGAATTTTGTCCCACGCATAAACTACTATCGATAAGGCATAGCCAGGGTCGTGATTGGTCCTTTGAGAACTCCAAAAAAAGTAAGCCATATAGAGCCACCCTGCTCGGCAATTTCTCAACACCATTGGCGGGAGTCGCGAAAGGGCGCTTTGGCGGAGTGGTTAACGCGATGCCCTGCTATAGTTTCATAGCTTAGTCAGGCATTTCCTTCGGGAGCGCAGGTTCGAATCCTGCAGGCGTCGTTCTTAATAATGGTTCGCATTTCTTTTTCGACTTTTTTTATTAATATTTTAACTTCTGAAGATAATGCTGGGAGGAAAGGATATGATTATTCACAGGTTCAAATCCTACGGAATCAACCTTTTGAGGAACATAGACATTTTTCGTTATACCCTAGTTTTTACTATGGAGGGAGATCTCTCGTAAGTTTCTAAATAATAAAATCCTTCAACCTTCTAGAGACCGCACGCAATGTGAGAATCCTATAAAGTATCAAGTCAAGATATGATGATGACTTTATTGCTCATCCTATTATACTCTAGTTTGTAAGGGTCAAGTAGCGCCATGTAGTTGCCATTGAAATATGACGTCGAGTGCATAGGAGAAAGCCCGGTGATGCGAAACTCCTGACGATGAAGGTGCCTAAGATAAACGCCACATTGCGGGTTTGAAGACGCCCAAGTTAAAGAGAAAACCAGCATAAATCGGCAAATACAATATCTACTTGCAGTCTGTTTGCCAATTCATGTGTAATAGATAGGTATTTCGTACAATGGGATGCATTTACACTATTCGAGATTAAGCATTAGATCCCCCCCTAAGCGCACAGCTACGGTAGTCTATCGGCAGCAGCATACTTCGCACCTAGAGCTAGAAATCGTTCGTCGACACCGTCCATCCCACCAGGCCCTCGGCCCTCCCACACACCTATACAAACAAGCGCAGGAAAAGGGGGCGTGCGCTACCTTATTCGAACGATCCCACCCCGTCCAGCGTACCCTGCTCTCTCTATATATATAAATAGGATCCGTCATCCGTGTCCGTGTATTGTAAGCATGCGTCTTGTAAACTGAACTCCGGCCATATGCTAGTTGGCTGTTATACAAGCAAACACAAACAAACAAACACACACCATACGCCCGGTCGGTCAGTCATTCATTCCAAACTCGACTCGACGATGTTTCATCTCATGCCCAAATGCCAAATGCCGCGTAATCATCCGTCTCTCCTCTTCTTTTCTTTTCTCATCCACTAGGGACCTTCCTGTCCGCCTCAGGCACGGGTGCGGGCGGAGGGGCATCTCCTATCGAGAACCCGATGTTCGTGCGGTCGTCGTCAACCACTCGACCGTATCTGTATCATGTTAATATTTCAACCCACCCATCATCGAGGGAAAAGGGGATGGCGTGAGACAACATACTCCAACAACAGCCTAAAGAACCAAACCTCCATATCCTCGTGCCGCAGGACTTTATTCGCCCACTCTCTCTGTTGGTTCGCCAGCCGCTCCGCCTCCTTCTTGCCTAGCGCTCCGTCGCCGAAGAACCGCACGGATTCGAGCCACTCGTCGCCCTGGAGGCTGAGCGGGATGTAATGGGCCCAGGGCTTCAGCCACTCGAGGTGCCACTCCCTAAAGATAGCCCACTTATACACCAAGCTCCTGCTCTTCAGGAAGGCGTAGAAGCGGCCGCTAAACGCGTTGCCGTCGATGTCTAACAGGTACTTGTAGTTCCAGGCGTCCTGCTGCCCGGCGTGGCCCTTGATGGTGAAGAATTCCTTCTGCGCGTCGCAGTCGCCGGGGTCGCACTGCCCGACACCCGAGAAATAGACATCCATGATATCCTTGAAGTCGCCGCGCGGCACGATCTTGGTCTCCCACTTCTGGCTGCTGTCGTCGCCCTTGTTGACGAGGATCTTGGCGCTGTCCGCTGCGTTGATCTTCTGCACGAAGCGCTGGCGATGCTGTCGGCGCCACCCGCCGTTGCGGCTGAAGCCGCCGGTGGTCGATCCGCGCCAGTACAGCTTGTCCTGCTTGGTGGCCCACGGCATGTCCTTGGCCTCGTCGTAGCTGACCTTCTCGTACCAGTACCACGGCGACGGGTACAGGATGTCCGAGTACGACGAGATCTTGGACTGCGAGAAGATAGGAAACAGATCGTGCACGATGTTGTATGCGTTGGGGCGGTCGAAGAAGCCAAACGTCGAGCTTAGTGATGGCGAGTAGCAAATATCCGACATGGCTGTGATGTTGTAGATGAAGCCCAACTCGCCTAGGCCGTACTTCGAGATGTCATCTTTCTTCTCATCCTCTTCTAGTCCCCTAGAAGGGCTCTCCGGGGGACAGGAGAGCCGTGAGTGAGTCCAGGTCGGCTGGTGGGCAAATACGTTGAATCGCGTTAATTTGCTCTCATCAAATCTCGTCCCATCATTTAGGCCCTTAGGCTTGGAGGTGAACTCGTTCTTCGGGTTCGTCTGGAAATTCGCCGCTGGCATATTTATATCCTTCGCCCTCTTCACTAGTCTCGCTAAATCATCGTGCGGCACCACGACTCTCGACTCGTCGTGCAAATTGAAGCATAAATCCATATCGGGCAGCCACTTCAAAAACTTGCCCATCATCCCCGCGGTAGCCTCGCGCTGCCACTCACCTCCACCTTGTATGTGCGTTATCTTTCCGTTCCTAATCTGTATTCCCAACAGTGCGTTATCGAACCCCAGTGCCTCCTTAGCTCGCGCGCGTATGGTCGCAGGTTTCAACCCCCAGAACGGTGTCAGCGACTCGTGCACCATGTCGAACTCGTCGATGAGCTGGACGTCCTTGGCGCGGGCGAACTCGAACCACTTGTCGAAGTTGGGTGGCGGCGGGATCCCGTACCGCCTGCGGTATTCGGCCACGGCATCTTTAACCGTCTTCGACTGCCGCGCCTTGGTAGCCTCGAACTCCTGCTCCGCCGAGTTGATCAGGTGCCACATGGGGTGCGAACCCACGGGCGCGGGCTTCGGCTTGGGATCGAACGGCTCCGGGGCCGTGGGCGGCGGCGGCCGTGGTGTGTTCGGGCCATCTTTTCCAGCGCCGGGTTTGCCATACGATAAGGAACCCGACTTAAAATCGGAGAGGTTGGTGCCGGAGGGCGACAGTCGGAAGAGACTAACGAGGCACACGACGAGGAAGACGAGCCCGCCGATGAGGAGCTGCTGGCGCGGCCTCATTGCGCTCTCACTCACACCCTATTCCCACCAAGCGAGGTGGTTAGAAACAGGGTTGGTGGCAGTTGTCGTCGGTTGAGACGAGTTGTTTCGTAGGAGACAACGACTCTAATGATGCTAATAATGTAAAGAATGACATTGGTACCTTTATCGTGGGTCCAAGGAAATCATAACCGTTATTAATAACAGTTACCTAGATGTTCAAAAGGAAATATGGCGAAATAACTTTTAGGGCATTTGAAGGAATTTGACCCGTCGAAAATGAACTTCAGGAGCCCCTTCCATTCCTGGTTTTTAGCTGCTGCTGCTGCTGCTGCTGCTACTGTACACAGTTGTACCTAGCAGAGGCGGAGGTATGCCCCGGTACTTGTTTGCTTTTGGCCCAATTAAAAATCCCCATTTAATCAATTGATGTAGCGCGAGATGCACTGTGACGCGTTCTCTACCAGATTTGGTGATTATATCCATGATTCATTCCCGGTTTATTTTAGATGTGTAAGAACTTGCAGATTGTAGTCAGGGGCACACATTTCTAAAATAAAATCTCCAAAATCTCACCTAGGCATTTTTGGTTACTAATGAAACCCGGAGTAATACGATCATGTACGGATGACAGAAGCTTAATTACGAACAAGCTCACGAGGAACCACTGTTGCATAACGAGGTACGGTTTAAACAGGGGTTTAGCCTTCAGCACACTTCAATGTTCCAGAACGGAGAAAGGTGCAACCAATAGCAGCATATCACACAGCATTACGAGACTTGGCAGCATAGGGCAAATGCGGAACTGAACTATATGTAGCATTTCGTGGTATCGTGTTTTTTGGCTGCAAAAGCATCAAGCACACAGGCTTGGCCATTATCCATTCCTCCCCAACGCCAATAATGCTCATAAGTTAGTTCATATCCCTTGGTCCTTTTTTTGTTGCTCTGCCGCCCATCCTAATAGAAGAAACCGATGATCTTGCCAGCGACGTGCTTTCGTCGGGCCTCCTCGTGGTCCATGATGCCGGCAGAGGTGGTCAGGATGATGTAGCCGAACTGACGAGCGGGCAGCAGCTTGACAACCCACTTCTCGAGGTGGGCCAGGTGGACGTTGTAGCGGGGAGAGATGGTACCGCACTTGTTGATACGGCCGTTCAGCTGCACAACGATCTTGCCGGATCGGTGGTCGTCGACCTCCTCGAACTCGCCAATGTAGCCTAAGAGCCAACTAGTTAGCTAAATGTAGCGAAAGACTAAACGTATAGACTTCATGTTGAATTTGAATCAGAGAAACGTGTAAGATTCCTTCGCCAGATGAAATCGATCTATCGGCAACTTAAAAGACTTCGGCCGTAGGAAATGTTGAGACCGTTATCCAGTTATCATGCCGAATATGAATACAAGGAAAGGGGAAATGGTATCCATATATGTGTATATGAATCAAGAAAGAAAATTAGAGACGTACCGTGTCGCTGCATGACGGTCAGGAACTTGACGATGACCTTGGAGCTAGGTCGGATAAGGACCTGTCGCTTTCCGGTCTTCTCGGCGTTGTTGATGGCGTTGAGCGCATCGTTGAGGACGGATGTCTTGACCATTTTGGCGGTGTTGGTACGAGATTCTCAGATCGATCGGTTGACGGATGTGAGGTATCTGCTAATTGGGGTATCTGGTTAGCCTTCAAAAGCCATGAGCATGGAGAGTGCCCTTCCCCAATGTGCCTCTTGGGGAGGGTTCTGCCCGCTCAGTACTGGAGAGGAGAAGCGTATCAGGAACCCGACTCGACCATCGCGATGCTAGTGTGAAAGGTCGGCGGCAGGGTCCCTGATTGCTCTCCCCCGGCTTCTTGAAGGGCGGCGCATTGGGGGGTATCACTCCATTGTGATATGTTGTAATGTTTAACCTACCTCAGTAGATGTCGTGCGCGATTGAAGATTGGTCGACGCTCGATGTTTTTTGATGTGCAGAAATTGGTTGCAGTTGAAAGGAATGAAGAGTGGAGGTTGGAGGTTGAGTAGTAAGGAAAAAAAAGTTCGTGCACCTAAAAAGACGGAGTAGTCGCGGATTTCGATTTTTCGCAGTGCAAATTTCTGGTGGGTGGGCCCACTTTCGAATCTACATCCAATTGGGTAAATTTCGGCAACTAACCCTAAGCGATACACAACTAAACCCCTCCCAAGTTGTGCACCTTCCTAAGCTCAAACCAGTGGTTTCAATTCGATACAATCAAATCGTAATCCCACCGGTGCATTTGCATTTGGAACTTTTCTCCAGACTTTCCCACGCCTTTCCTTTTTCCCACCCACCAACATCAACCTTTACGAACAATAAAACTCTTCGAGGATCGAACCGGTATCTAACAAATAATTCAAGATGGTATGTTTTTAATTTCCGCTACTATTTGCGCCAACGATTTGGACAACCAAACACGCATGCGACGGCCTTGCAATCTTGTGCCCAGGTCTCATTTTGTGTGCGCGCACCCGCCGTGGACAATAACTAACAAACAATTCATTAGTCGGACGTAGAAGAGAACAACGCACCCGATGCCCCCGAGGAGGTTGAGGTCAGCGCCGAGGCGTCTGAATCTAAGGGACAGATGACCGTTCTAGACGCCCTTAAGGGTGTTCTCAAGCTCGCGCTCATGCACGATGGTCTTGCCCGAGGTCTCCGAGAAGCTTCCAAGGCCCTCGACCGACGCCAAGCACACATGTGCGTACTGAACGAGTCCTGCGAGGAGGAAGCCTACAAGAAGCTCGTCATTGCCCTCTGCTCCGAACACAAGATTCCCCTGATCAAGGTCCCCGACGGCAAGCAACTGGGTGAATGGGCAGGTCTCTGTAAGTTCCTTTTGCCTGGCATATTGTAAGCAATAGCACGGAACTAACAGTATATTTTTAGGTGTCCTCGATCGTGAAGGCAATGCGCGCAAGGTCGTCAACTGCTCCTGCGTCGTGGTTAAGGACTGGGGTGAGGAGTCTACTGAGCGATCTATCCTCCTCAACTACTTCCAGACCGAGCAGTAAAGGGTTCTATATTCACGGCGTTGTGCGAGGATATAGAAAGTTGGACGGAATGGATTTCATACCTTCCTCTACGGACCCTTGGCATGTACTCTTGTACTCTAGTGGCGGTCTTCAGCCATAGAAGCTGGAAAATAAGGGCGGATCATACTGCATCGGAATCAAGGAAAATTATGCATTGAAACTCACAGTACGGTGCTTCTTTAAATCGTGAATTGTCCCGCATTGCTTGATTGATCGCGGACTTGGTAGTAGGAGTGACTTGAGTATTTCATCTACGGTCTTCCACTACGATTAAGTGGTATCCGAATGCTGTCTTGGCCTCTCCCATGTTCAAGTTGCTGCCTTTACTCTCTGGCAACGCGAAGGCAACTTGTTCAAACTCTGGTTGCAACGCCCCTTTTCGCTGCAAGCCAAGGAGACCGCCTAATTCTCACAAGTTAGCTCAAGAGAATATTACGTCCAAGCCAAAGGCAACTTTAGTTAAATGATATCGTACCTTGTTTCGGCTTGTCCTCGCTATAAAGCTTGGCCACCGCTATGAAGTTCTCCAGCGTGGGATTACTTCTAATCTCGGCCAGGGCTTCTTCTTTTTTCGAGTGCTTTTCACACTGCAATTTATCACGCACACGTCAGCCAGCCAACCTCAAGCGCAAATTTGGAGTCATCCATTCTTCAACTTACCAAAATATGTCGAACAACAACCGCTTGTGCTCCTTTGACCTTTGCACCTTTTGCGTCGTCTCGCTTGTCATCTTTGCCTTTCTGCCCTTTCTCGTTGCTGTTCTTCTGATTCTTCCCCTTGCCATCATCTTTCTTCTTAGGAGCCATAGTGCCTCTCTGGATGCGCGAGCCCGAGCGAATGAAGATGTCGAGATGGGAATATGAGAGCCCCACGTTGAAGTTGGTTTCGATAAGATGCAGATAAAGCTGGAAGGGATCCTTGTTTTGTGCCCCTACAACTGGCAACCAGCTGGCGAAGCAAAGTCGATCACCTCGGGGCACACATCCACTCACAAATTACACTAGCTGCCTAGGTGGTAGGTAAGAGAGTTTTCGAATTGACTAATACTAGTTGACTAATATTTGAACTCAAGATGAAAGGCAATTCAACATACCTAAGTATATAAAGACTTTCTCTAATTCCTCACTCGAATATTTTCTCTTTTTCATCAACTATTTAGTTGCTATTACCTACTATTAATACAACATGCCTCTTTTAACCGGTTCGTGACATTGGTTTCTGCGTTCAAACCCCCACAGCAGCAGCTTGTTAAGTCTGGTATGTCATTCGCTTATCATTTACTAAACTACCTAAATATCTAATACTTATATTAGGGTTAGCTGAGATTAAAGTCCGAAATTACAATCAGGACTGCGGATAGGGTCAGAGAGTCAGAATTCAAGGTCCAATCCAAAACTCGATGCAACATACTAGCTATGATGACTGCAGAGTCACTGAGAGCTCTGGTGGCCACCATCACTTCCACTTCTTGGTCGAGGCCGGCGCTCCGCTGCACCAATTAGGTGAAGGCTCACTCACCTCCTCGCTTGCCCATATACAGGCGAACCGTACTCAACTCCAGCCCTACTCAACTCCATGATTCGGAGCGAGCTGGTTCCAAGGCACATTTTCAGGACGACGTACAGGTGGTCAACCGAGGCAAGCCTGTCTGCGTTTGCACGTTATCCCCCGCGAGACCCGGAAGATATAAACTATGCTAGATACCAACAAAGACATCTGTCACGATAAGAATTTTTTTTATTTCGAGTTTGTTCTAAAGGCTATTGTCCTTCTCCCTATATTTCTCATTATTTTGAGGATCGTATCGAACATGGAGGTATGAGAAGGAACTACATTGTGGCACGAAGGACCCCATCACGGGTCCATATACACGTGGCTTCGGCCTTAACAAGACTTCTGACAACATCCGCGCCTTGACGCAGGGACCGCGTGAGTCGAAAGGAACACACAGAAGATTCCAGCAGAATGGTAAGTAGTGTTGTCATGCAGTGGTAGTAACTTCTAGCTTATACCTTTAGTCTCGCACGCCGTAGGATGCTCGCGCCTCGTGGAGAGCAACCTCTGGTTGTTTCGCTCTTTACTCTTGCATGTGGGCGCCTTTCACCATCTCATAATGTCTGCATTCGCATCTTCTTCAATTCAGTCGCCTTCAACGGCGCCCACTTCTCTGTCGTCATCGGACCAGAGTCAGCTGAGCTCTGTATTGCAGCCTAATGCTGGTCGAAATGCTCACTACCTAAGTTAGACGAATTACTTCAGCTGCAGCACCGATCCCGATCCTGGTGGCAGCCGCGACAATGACATTAGTCTAGCGATACCCGCGGGGGTATCTCGGACATATAAGGTTCTGAAAGATAATGTCGTTGTCCAGTCAGCCAGTCAACCTGGACCACGAAACCGATAGTGGCAACAAATTGGAAAAGCTAGGGATCCCTTTGGACAGACGAGAAATTGTGTACGGGGATGTTCCCTTTGACAGAGCCGAGGAGATCAATTTGTATTACGGCTCGTCAACTTCCAAAAGAGGCGGGCAACAAAGAATCCGGACTCATTGCAGGTCGTTTTGGAATGCGTATGGGAATCGGCAAGCACCATTTCATGGTCGAATTTGAGGAGGGTTGCTTTGCAGATGTAAAGGAGAATACACTGTTTAATCTATTTAGCATCCACCTTGATTAGGCCTCATTCGTTTGTTACCGTTTTCAGAATGGACTGTCTCATTTAACAAATGATAGTGCCTTTAAATCTCGACGTTCCAGTTGGCCGGCTTTCGTCTCCGGCTAAAAGAAGCTTGCCGGCAGTTATGCATATCAAGGATTCTCCACGGCACCCAGGTCTTAATTTACAGGTCGACCTATGGAGTCGGATTGTATTAGTCTCGTCGTTTATTTAAGAAGCCAACAGGACCGGACGCAGCATGTGTCGCCACGTTCACTTTGGAACTTCACGCAAACGACTTCACCATGTTTTGGAGCTCTCTCCTCGTCGGCGCCCTTTTGGGGCAGCGTGCCTCTGCGCAAAACATGCTTCGTTTTGGCTGCTCACAGCTCACCATCGAACGCGCTGATCCTCTGGTCTCTCCTGGTCAAAGCCCCGCCCCACACACACATCAGATCATCGGAGGAAACTCGTTCAATCTCACGGTAATGCACATGAATACGATCGAAGACTGCCGCTAACAAGATTTAGATGACACCAGCTGAATACGACCCGCCCAGCTTGTCCACTTGCACGACTTGCACCTACTCAGAGGACTTCAGCAACTATTGGACCGCATCACTGTACTTCAAGTCTCCTGAAAATGGTACCTTCCAGCGCGTGCCCCAATTTGCCAACTTTGGCCTCCAGCAGGACGGAGGGATGACGGTGTACTACATGCCTTACAGCGCCAAGAATGGTAAGATGACGGCCTTCAAGCCTGGTTTCCGAATGATCGCAGGAGACCCCACGAACACAAAGAACATATACAAACCCTCGATCTGTCACCGCTGCCTCGGAAACGGCGAGGGCTTCGCTCCGTGCGATAGCAAGGACACATCCGAGCTCCCCACCAAGTTCTGCCCTGGGGGTATCCGCGCCACCATCATCTTCCCGTCCTGCTGGGATGGAAAGAACCTCGATTCACCGGACCACAAGTCCCACGTCGCCTACTCCAACGGCGGTGGCCTCGGTAGCCCGAACTGCCCTGCTACTCACCCCGTTGCTATTCCCCAGGTCATGTACGAAGTCATGTGGGACACTGGGAAGTATAGCAACACGGCTTGGTACGGAAGCGGCAAGCAGCCCTTCGTCTACAGCTTCGGCGACTCGTACGTTCCCCCCTCCAAGTCGATTGTGTAGTTACTGACGTCGATCACAGCACTGGATATGGCCAGCATGGTGATTATTTGTTCGGATGGAAAGATGACTCGTTGCAGAAGGCGATGGATGCTTTGCCTGGTGGGAACTGCGCCAATGCTAACTGCGGCGTTCTTAAGATCCAGTCCGCCGCGGCCGCTATGCAGTGCAAGAAGGCTCAACAGGTTGTTGAAGATGTTGGACAGGCAGGGAAGTGGATCAGCGAGCTTCCAGGAGGTGTAGCAGTCTATTAATTAGGTATAATAGACTAGGTAGTGTTATATTTTGAAGCGTAGTGCTTATATCAATATCTCGTTCTAATTTTTTAGTTTCTTAACCAATCAGCATCTGCTTAAACATAAGCCTCTGCAATTTTGAGGTTGAAAACGAACCCGACCTCTCCTGAGAGCTAAGCCGTGATAATGGAGACCAGCGAATAATTTCAGAAGTACTATGTATGACGAAAGGCAAACGGCTTAGGTGGAGGTCATCTATACGCCATACTTTCTACTCCCAGATACTCGCCCGAAACAGCCTTGCCCTTCTCCAATCCTCCCTGTTAATCTTCTCCTCCTGGCGCCTGAGCTTCCACTCCAGGTACCTCGAGTCCCCTTGCAGAAGTTTTATCTTGTCGCCCTCGAGTTTCTCGTACAGATTCCAGTCGTCTAGCTGAGATGGTCGCGGGACCAGCTTGATCTCCTCCAGCGACTTCTTCTGGCCCGGTACGTGCTCGAGAGTCAGCTCCAGGCGGTACACTTTCGTTTTGTTGTCTAATTTGCACCCGTATTGTTTGATCGTGAAGCTTTGAGTAATTGGTAAGTTTTGTTTATGTAGCTAGCTGATTAATAGGGTCATTGTGAGGCTACAACTTACAGCCCATCGTACCGGACACCAGCCAACGGTGCGAGTATGCTCTTCAACCTATATCCCCTAAGGATCCGAATCTGGCGCCCGACCTGGGATATCAGGGCGATATGCATGTCTCCCGCTCTTCCCTCGCGGATGTATTTGTACACGTTCGGGTGTATCATCTCCTCTTGGCCGGTTAGTAGAGGCAGAGCTGTGATTCCGTACCGTCCCTTTGTCGGCTTCTCGAACGAGCTGGCTACTATGCCATCTCGCTCGGCGCAGGTTATGTTCAACCACCAACTATATATCTCAGCCATAATTCAAAACAGTCCATCATTGGGTGAGGATAGGCTAGCTTACTGTCCTGCCTCAAATTGGAGATTGCCTTCCAGCTCTGAAATTGGATCGTTCACCTTCGTGTGCCACTTGCCCAGGTCATACGCCAACGCGTTATTAAAGGAAACATCTTTCAGTCGTCCCCCCTGAACCAAGAGCGCGCACCGATGCTGATCCATCATGAAGTACTGCTCGCGAAAGCGCCTCCTCCAGGCGCGCCGCAGGTTCTTAGCATTCGACAGGTCGAGTCGGAACTCCAGCGGTAGGCCCTCTACCATCGTTATCGCAAGGTTGGCGGAGCTAGGAGAAGTGGCTGCCTTCAGCGTCTCGGCGAAGTACAGGAGCTCCGAAAGCAGCTTGTCGAGACGCGCGAACTCGATCGTCTCGAAATTCAGCGTCGGGCGTCGCCTCTGTTCTTCATCTCGTAGTGCGGCCTCCAGGAAGCTACCCAGGTCCTTATGTGCCGGGCCGGGCGTCTTGTCGTGCCGCAAGCTTGCACGGATCGAATCGGATAGCTCTAGAAGGGTTGCCCGGTCCCAGCCGAGCCCGTCGGGTTCGTTCAATACCAACGACTCGGTCGACTGAACTGGATTATAACCGTTGTTAACCAGTGAGCGTCTACCATGAAAAGGACACTCCTAAGTACCTCTTGTAGGTGACCCGCTAAACGGCGCACTGCCAGCTCCGTCATGACCCAACTGACTAATGGTTGGGCTCAGGATCTAAATAGCATCAATATCACCGAGAAAACCTAATTTATTCTCCTTGGGATCTTCTACCTGGTTCATAATATCCCGCCGTCGGCTGAACTGTGAGCGGTCCTCGCCATCGTCACTAATACGCGCCGGCTTCGGCTTTATATGCAGCCTTGGTATTTCCAGTCGAGACCGAGTACTCTGGTTGTACCTCGCAATTCGCTCAAGCATACTCATTCTTAAACAGGCCTAAGAAGCTACCGGCTTGCTCGTTCTTTGTATTTCGATTCGCAATCTGGAGATACGTGCCCAATGCATGGGAGCTACTAGTCATTTATTCTAGGAACGGTTCTCAAAGAAAAATAAATAGGAATAAGCCAAATAAGTAGGACTAATGAGTAAGACTTCATACTTTAAGATATATCTATTTTCTAACGATACTACCTCTTAGGTAAAATAATGAAATCGTCACGTTACATGAAAAGATGAAAAAGATAGTGGTAGGAACAAAAACAAGATTCAACTACTTGTGTCATCCGTACCCGACAAAGGGAAGCCACAGTTCGAGAATCCAATTAACAAAAGTCAGAGTAACAAAGAAACACAATTGGAAGTTATTTGCTTCTAGGTAGGTGCGAAGCGTACCCGGGTATCAGTGCTGCGAACCCCTCGACTTCAGCCAATCGAAAGCTCCCAGTGACGGCTCTGCATGACCAGATCTACAGATCCCGCACGTAATGCTTCTTCGATGTTTCGCATAAAAGGCTACATATAGCACTACACTACATCACATCATAGCGCACTTGGGCAGAAACCATGCTGTTCGGTGTACAGCTGCCACCGAGCGGTGACTTCCAAGAGCCCTTGTAATCGCACCAGCGCCCCCGTAAGGACGAGAACATGCATCCAGTTATGACTCTGGCCGAGCAAGTCAAAAGTCTCGGGGAACCACCGCTCCGGTACTCTCGCAGCATACACAGCGGCGCCCGTGAAGTTAATAAAAGCTAGGCCAAGAAATGACGTGAGTCCCATCCCGGCCTCCAACTCCCCTCTCCCAAACTTCGACAACCCATGGACCACGGGGGCGAAAAGGCTCGTCCCGAGGAAACAGTACATTAGGAAGCGCGTGGTCCTGTACGCGGGCTTCCTAAATTCGGGTCGCAGGGTGAAAATGGCACAGCCTAATGCCGTCGCCGATAAAGCGGCGAAGTAGGCATTTCGAAGAAGCTCGTCGCAGTAAAAGGCGAAGTGCGTGCCGGATATACCAGTACCCCACATAACCAGTACGATGCCCAGGTGGTCCAGTTCGTTGCCGAACTTGTGCATCTCCTGGCTGTGGTCGGAGAAGGTGTGGAATATTGTCGAAAGGATAAAGCAGACCGTCACGCTGAGATTGTAGATACTCAGCGCAATGATGTCCTGAATCCTGACTTCCTGGGAATCGATACCCATTTCAAAGTATTGGTAGAGCATGTACGCAAAGTATATGGCACCAAGTAGATGCGACCAGATGTTTGCTATCTTTTGAATTAGTCCGATAGTCCGGTACGAGACGGAGTTTCGTAGGTACCTACCTGTTTCATTATGAAGAGCAAAAATACTGGTGAGTGAATTTATATAAGAATATGAAGCCCGCCTAATAAAATTCTTTAGTATTAATCACATGCACGTTAACACGATGCTATGTGTTGCTACTCTTACCGATATTTTGTTAGAATAAACTCATTATCCCTGAATGAGCGACGTGAGCGTTATACATTTTCACGGTGAGCCATAACTTCTACCTTTGCCAGGGCACTGTGCTCGGTCAGCAATCAATCCAAGTTGCACTATGGGAGAAACATGCTTATATCTTTCCAAGTGAGAACCCCAGTTCGGTCAAGCTGTTTGGCTTTTGGTGCCATTGCGGCCACCAGGATCCCAATTCCAAGCAGAACGGGAGGAAGACGAAGAAATTGAAGGAATTTTTTTTACTTCGGTGTACCTTGACCTACCTTGACCTTAAGGCCTCCTGAAAGGGTACCGTGGCGGCTATCGCTGAATATGATTGGTCACCTAGACGGTGAGCAGAAGTTCGACGGCACCTTGCGCCAACGTACGACCGTACATGCTACATAATCGTCCAATAAGGCATATAACGACGACATCCTCAAGCTTCTAAGCCGCTAAGCTACACATACTAATTTGAGATTATTCGGGGACCTCACCTTACGGGTTGCATGAGATCCGAGAGTATTCGGCTGGCCCCCACCCCCAAGTAATCTTGCGGTAGATGAGCGTATGCCAAATCAAGTTTAAGACCTATTAATACGTCGCCTTAGTCGCTCATATTCAACTACAACGCCTCGATGCTATGTATCACAAGGGGCATTGCATTGTCATGATATATCCAGCAGTGTAACAATTGAAACGTAGGAGAGGCTTTATAGGATGGGCTGTGTCAGTTACAACCCCCAACTCTGACGAATTCAATAACGAAGAGACCTTATTCACGACCTTGAAAATAGGATGAATTTCAAGTAGGACTGTGGCACAGCGGTTCAATTTCCTCGAATGGCGTGGTCACGGCGATTGCAGGTCAGCTATATTAATCGCCAGGATAACTGCTTTCGCTAAGTGGTGAGTAGGTCATTGAGTCTTAGTATCCCTTAGCATGTCAGACTGAATATCGGCTTAACTTTAATTAACCCCTAATGATGTGGGCTCATTTTGCTATTCCTCTCTATCTCCTCATCACCTGTTGCCTTGCTGATGTTGGGTTGACGACTAATTTGACTGCGGATTCGATCACGAACGGTACTCAATTAGTTGATTTTGTCCAAGACCCCAATGGTAGGGGGACAGCCACGTTGGTCCTCTCCTGTCTTTTGACGCTCATATTATGTGTTTGGTCAGCCCTGCACCTCAATGTTCCAATGCGACACCAGAGCAGAAAAGCTGGATTCCGGCTTTGCATCCGTTGGATTCTTGCTGGGGTATATGCTCCGGAGCTTGTCGTGTTCACAGCATGGAGACAGTGGTGCTCAGCTCGACTCCTACAGCAAATCGTCGAGCAGATCTTGAAAGATACGCAGCCAAGCTCGCAGCAGTCAGAACGCCTTGCACAGTGGACAATGGCTCATAGCTTCTTTGCATGTACAGGAGGTTTTGCATTCGAAATAGAGTTTCTGAATCGCATTGTGCCTAATCGACCTGACATGGAGACGAGTGAACCTAGGAGGTTGACCCTCACAGCAAGAGGGATGGCCGTTCTCGCCAAGTGCGGCCATCTGCCCTCGGTACGCAGGGAAGATATCGAGGACAAGAGTAAAGCAAATAGCCTAGCCAAGGCCACGGTGATAGTTCAAGCTTCTTGGATGCTTATCCAGGCGATCGGGCGTCTAGCGTCCAGACTGCCTGTTACCCCTTTAGAGATAAACACCGTAGCTCATGTGTAAGCATGGCCCTGTCTCGCTGGTATTTAGGCATTCTGAGGCTTACTTAGGTGCTTTTAGACTTTGCGCTTTCTTGATATACTTATTTTGGTGGAATAAGCCACTATTTCCAAACGAACCGATCATCCTAGACGCGGAAGAATTAGGACCTCTCGCGGCCTTCATGTACTCCAGCAGCGAGATGAGTGGATACCTCTACCCGAGGCAGGACAAATCTCATACTATTTTAAAGACACTGTTGGTACGTTTCAGAATGTTCTCAAGGGTCCCGGAATTCGAGACTATCTGTCTACGTCAAAAATTTCTCGGAGAGGGGGGCGAGCCATCCAACCCGTCAACTTCAACATCTGTCACTCCTGGTTATCCTGGAAATGTTATGGAAATCTCACAGTTGACCCAGACCTCGGAAAGTTTCTTCTTAAAAGCCCCCCAAAATTGCCTTTTAGACCTCCAGGAGCGACACGAGAAAGGCCACAATACAACATTTCTCGAGAGGCGCCCAAGGATTGTAATTGACCAGCTAGGTAGTCGGCCACCATCTACGATGGATGAAAATAGGTGGTTGTTTATACAGAGGGCACTGCAGACATTTCCCATGCTTTATGAGGACCGTATATCGATGTCGCATCTCGTGGGAGGCACTCCATGTATTCACCTCAAGACTGAACAACTCGTTGCAGACCATGTGCAGAACTGGCCATCAAATGATTTACTCCGCAACATCGATGGTCCTATCATTGGTATGGTCCTGTGGTTTGCAAACGTATGCTATGGCAGTATACATGCGGGAGGCTGGAACGACCATTTCCCGACAGTCACTGAATTGTGGCTCTGGCGAGCATCAGCTGTATACATTGGATTTTGCGGTGGGCTGTGGGTGGTGCTGAACTTCCTCCTTGCGAGGAACCCGGTTCTGAACAAGTGCTGCGAACATTGGATGGATGGTAAGACAACTACCAGTTGGTGGCAGAACCTTGGGCTTGGAGTCATCATCTTTTTGAGCATTTTCGGTTTCGTTCTGGCTCGAATATTCGTGGTGGTGGAAGCTGCCATTAGCATCAGAGAGTTACCGGCCTCGGCATACCAGACACCAGATTGGATTAATCTATTCCCGCATTTTTGAGTAGACATATTCTTAGAGAGCGGTACCTATCCCAAACACCTCTTTCTGGACCCTGCTGCATAGGAATTGGCATTTCAACTCGTAATAATGCATGATGGATTGTCATTTTGAGATTAGGTACGTCGTTCTACTGGAACGCGAGGTCTGCCAGACGCCAGGTTGCCGCACCGTGACATCCGGGTAAAAAGGCGACACAAGCGACCAACGAAACAGAGATCTTAACGGACATGGTTAAATACACGATCGGCAATGCAATCGTTCTCACTTCACCAAATCCAGAGTCCATTTACCTAAGTACCTACTCACCTCCCATAGCATCTGACTATTGCGATTGGCAAGAGAAGGAATCTACGATGAAGGCCGCGACACCGTTGTTACTCCTGTCCGGGGCCCTCGCCGCTTCGTCCCGGGATGTGGCGGCTCGCCAGTCTTGTGCCGCGGTGCACGTCCTCGGCGCGCGCGAGGAGTCGAATGTGCCCCAGGGCTTCGGATCCACCGAGGCCTTGGTGCGGATGATCCAGGAGGCGTACCCCGGCGCGACGTCCGAAGCTATTGTCTGTAAGTTCCGCTTACCAGCCTATCTAAGGCGCACAAAGCAGATGCACTAATCCGCATTGACCCAGATCCGGCAGCGGGCGGCGAAGCCTATCCCCCCTCGGTGACGGCGGGCATCCAAGCGGTAGTAGACCAGGTGTCCGCCTATGTAGCAAAGTGCCCGGACAGCGCCGTGGTGCTGGTGGGCTACGCGCAGGGCTCCCAGATCATAGACGACGCATTCTGCGGTGGCCCCGACGGCAATTCCATGTCAGAGACCGCCGCTCCTATACCCGCAGACGTCAGCGAGCACGTCAAGGCCTTGATATTCATGAGCAACCCCCGCAACGTGCCCGGGCTCCCGTACAACGTGGGTACTGCCAAGGCAGGCGGCGTAAGTTTTCCCTCTCTTCCTTTCATCCCTGCCTTTTCTCTCGTAAGTATAAGTATGGCGCTAGGGGATATAGCTAACGTGGGTGATGCATCCAGTTTGCTCAACGTGACCCGGGCTTTGTTTGTCCCGTCTACTCGGACAGGATTCAGTCATACTGCGACGCCGAGGACCCCTATTGCTGCGACGGCAACAACGCGATGCATCGCAAGCAATACGTCCAGATCTACGGAGAACATGCCCTAGCCTTCATTAGGGAGAAGGTCGGCTCCGTATAGGGGGTTATGTTGGTTTTATGCGATGGGTCGGGTCGGGGTTGGGAAATAACTGTCATTCTTGTTTGGGTGCCTGGTATTCTGTAGTACTAGAAAAAAAAAATGAGCATACGAATTTTGATTATTAAACCAATTCTCTCCTCATGACACATCTCAGACATCTTGTGTGACAGACTCGTCGGGCATAAGAAACCTGTCGCAAAGCTAGGGAGTTAGTTTCGCGAATATGAAATCGTAGGATAATTGCTAATGTATAATCTATCAGTGCTCCCGTGTCGACGTTACAGGCTCTATAGTTACAGTATCCAAGAGTGCCCCCTTCTTTTTTAACCTTGCTCATAAGACAAGTCTACCCGGCTCCACTTCTAGCACCGTCTTGACTCTTTGCAGAAACGCCTTGGCCCTCTGCTCCTCGGACTTTGGCACGGCGAGGCTGAATGTGTTGGAACCGGTAGAGATTCCAGAGTGTGGTCCAGACCTCTGTACTCGCGGAGCAGATTTCTTGGCGGAACCTGTTAGAAAATCGATGACATCGACCTTGGCCTTGGGCTTAGGCGCAACACCGGTAAATGAGGGAGAAGGCAGGGCTGAGATCTGAGGTAGGTAAAAGCCGCGAGAGCCCTTAGGAGTGGCCTTATCTAATCCTAGGATTTGGTTGAAGAGGTCGTCGGCTGTTGGCTTGTAGTTTGATGGTAGGGGTAGCTCGTCGTTAGCTACTTCTGTAGCTCTCGCGATAAATGTCGACAGCGGTATGAAAGTATCGAGGGTGGCTTCGATCTTCTTTTGCACTTCGATAACTGTTGCTAGCGATACGGACAATGATACCAATGAGTCTTCAGGGATGGGCACTTCTGGAGCGGCTTTCCCGGCCTTCTTTGGTGCCTCTTTAGGTGCGGCGATCTTGATGTTGGAGAGGTCTAGATGCGAGTTGTGGTCAAACCGTGCCTTGATTTCTCCAGGTCTGTTGGTAGATACGCTCCCGAGATATGCGAGGACATCACCCTTTAGCAATCGTCCAGCCGGTCCTGTGGGTGTCATCTCGCTAATAGCCGACTCGTCCAACTTGTGCTCCTTGATCAGGTGCTCCACCGATGGGTAGAGAGGGTATTTTTGCGGCGGGGCTTTCTCTCCGGTCTTCTTCGGTCCACTAGCCTTCTTCTCCGGTGCTGCCTCCTGGGACTGCTGTTGCTGCGATGGCTCCTCTTTCTTAGATTCCGTTTGCGCAGGCTTCTCGTCGGCAGGAAGCTCTAGTTGGCTGATATCGTCTCCGGACTCGGCAACAACACCAATTCGGGTGCCGACTTGAACATTCTTGCTTCCGTCGCCCTGCATGATCTTCATGAGAATTCCATCGTCTTGCGCCTCGACATCCATAGTCGCCTTGTCGGTTTCGATCTCGAGTATAACATCGCCGGCCGCAAAGGAATCGCCCTCCTTGATTTTCCAGGTTGCGATGTTACCCTCCGTCATAGTTGGCGACAGGGCTGGCATGGTGAAATTCTGGGCTGCGAGTACCGCGGCGGACGTGCGAAAACCTATGCGGTCCCTCGTTAGCAAAGTACGCGATAGAGCTTCCAGTTAAGTAAATTCAAATACCTCGAGTTGCGGCATCCTGAGTGATCCGGCGGCCTATAAGCCGTGCCGAGAGACGAGTCGCCGTCGCGAAAGAAGCCATTGTGCGCTTCCTAGGGAGAAAGATGAAGCTCAATTGAGCTTTTTATTTTTATTTTTCTCTAGTTCAAAGTAAGATGCCCCAAATCGGAGCTTACGAACAAAAAGTTGCGGGTTGAGCTTGTTGGGGAATCTCCGGCCTCAACCGAATCATCGGAGCAATAAGGGACGCTGCAAAGTTTTGCCGTTTTCCTGCTTTCAACCTTAACACAGGGGACCCCTGTAGATACCTCGAATAGACTAGGTATCGATAAGGTGGAGCTCTTAGAAGCTTAACTTTTTGAGCTCCACCAAAAAAAGCTATCAACTAACAATTTCAATTCACCTTCTAACACTGCAAAACCGTTGTTTCTCACCCAGTCATGTAACAATCGAGCAATAACACATTCACCTGTCCAACTTATGAGACTCAATGGCAACGTCAATATCAAGGTGTCGGGGATGTGCCCATCCCGTCATACTATTCTACCGCGGCTCGCTCCAGACTTTTAAACCGTCCAACCCACCTACCACAACCCCGCGATGGCTTCAGCCAACCCTCGCTCGAATAAGTGGTCGATCCTACGCGACAGCGAGAACTAAGCCTACGCTCCAAAAGCAGATTCCAAAGACCACTTCCCCACCACCAAAGGCGACTGTTGCGCCTTTAGGAAAGAGTCTACAAAGTCCTCGGTTAGGCTATGCTCAGCAACTCGCAGACAAAACTTATCCGACGATCTTGTACGAAGCCGGACCGAACAAGGTGTTTCTCTTCTCCAGTTATATGGCCGGTCTCTTTTGCATGTTGGGAGCTGGGGCCGAAGTTTGGTTCAACGTCTATAACGCGCCGGATGGGTCCAACCCGGCCGTTCGCATAACCCTCGGTGTGACGGGAGTATTCTTGGCCGCTGTCGGCACTCGGTTCGCCTTAATGCCAGCCGGTGCTATCCGTTCTATTAAGATTTTACCGGCCCGTGCAGCCAAGGCGTCGAGCCCAGCTGCGAGGACAGCATCAGCATCAGCATCATCCATACCGGTTCGGCTCGAAATCGAAGCGCGACGCAACGCACCATTTCCGTTCTTGCCGTTGCGGCGCTTTGAAGCGGACCCAAACGACATCGTCATGAAGGCCCCCATGTACAACCGCAAGACAGTCCCCTCTGACTACGAGAAGATGGTTCTCAAGCAGGAGGAGGTGGAACGACGGAAAAAGGAACGCGAATATGAGATGAGCCACTTGATGACCGCGCCATTCCGGCATGCGGGACAAGTCATCTCCATGCTCTTCGTAGCCTTCCGCCGCGGAATAACAGGAGAGGGCTTTGCGCCTATTACAATCGGGGATATTAAATACAAGCTGGACATCACATCAGCCTATGCGCTAGAGGAAGGGCGGGCTTTGGATAGGATTGTGAGAATCGAGGAGGATCCTGCTATAGCCCGCCTCGCCTCCAAGGCAAGGTGACAGGGAACCATCGAATTGTGAGAATAGTCCATTGTACAGCTTGGGTCCTTGGGCGTCTAGGAAAAGTATAAAGGCACAACCCCTTAGAATGGTTGGCCTTAAAAGATTGAGGTGGGCCAAATGACTAATCGAATGTCGACATCACCATCATCGCGTTACATTATCAAAGGACTGGAATCGCGCTTGGGTCGCTTGTCTTTCTCAGCCTACGTCGGAGCTATCAAGTCCAAGATAGGCAAGAGATGAAGCATCTCGGATGATTCCGGGGTGAAGATCGGGGGAACTCGAATCGAGCGCAATTGACGTATAAACGTGAATATTGACGCTGAACATATGTTAAATATAATATATTTACATGTATATATAGCCGCAAGGCATTCGTCATATCCACTCAAGCACTTGCACATTTCACCCCTATTTCATACATTTATACTCACGATCAACATGAAAGTCCTCGTTCTAGGAATGCCCCGCACGGGGACGCAATGTGTGCTCACTCACCATTCCCCTATTAATTGCAGAGGAAGTCGATCGAGCTTACCACTAGGCATTATCTGTCTCTAGCGCTCGCGGACGCGCTTGAGCGATTGGGTATCTCGCCCGTGTATCATATGCGCGAGGTGGGCAAGAACCACCACCAAGCACTCTGGATCGAGGCCCTAGATGCCAAGTTCGAGGGCCGGGGAGAGCCCTACGATAGGGAGAAGTTTGATCGGATCCTTGGGAACTACGAGGTGCATTCAGAAAGGGGTTGTGTCAGAGCTATCTGCTCTACCCAACATCAAGGATGAACAGGAACCGCAAAGGCTTCTAAAAACACATCGCTCACGCAAAACGCCGGAATTCAGGCCGTATCCGACTACCCAGCCGCCATCTTCCCCGCGGAGCTCCTCGCCGCGTACCCGGACGCCGCCGTCATCCTCTCAGCGCGGCACACGGAAGACGCGTGGCTCACGTCCATGGCGTCCACGCTCTGGCACGCGCACACGCACCAGCCCGTGCCGAGCCCCTCGCCCATGGCGCCCCTGGCCACCCGCTACCACAGGCACTGCTGGGGCGACGACCTGCCGGCCCGCGGGCGCGCTGCGTACCGCGCGCACAACGACCTGGTGCGCAGGCTGGCGGATGAGCAGGGCAGACGGTTCCTCGAGTACACGCCGGGGGACGGCTGGACGGCGCTTTGCGCGTTCTTGGGGGAGGCGGTGCCGATGGAGCCGTTTCCTAGGAGTGATGATTGGGCTGGGTATAAGAAGGCGGTGGAGGCTGAGAGGAAGAAGGAGGAGGAGCAGGATCAGGATCAGGAGGAAGCTTCTACTGCAAATGCCAATGCTTAGGACGAGCGAGCCTTGTAATGGAAGATAAAATAGTAGAGTAGAGTAGATACGAGGAATGTACCTATTTATGGGTAGGATTCCTAGGATTGAATTTGATAGGGGCGAAAAGAACTAGATGCTGGGTGATTAGTAAACAGGCTTGTTTCTAACATTAGTGTCCGTGTTGAAGAGAATCCAACTACATATTTCAGTAACAACAGCGTTTCGTGCCTACCTACCTATATAATATGTTGTCGTTTAAAACGTGCTGACCACTAGCACTATTCCCGGCCACGTAAGATGGGCCGGGAAAGCAATTTTCATTTTGTTAAAGCAACATAAGTTCTTATTTACCTAGAGAAAGTACCCAAGTACCTACGCACTTCCGTGCGGTATAGGGGGCGTAGGGGATAGTTTTAAGGGAACTAGCTCGCTATAAACTCAGATCGGCTACTAATTCTGGCTTCATTAACCCCTTGGAAAACGGAAAGCTCTCAACCCTTAACTCCCCTTGGGAAGCAACAGATCCCCACGAACCTGAGGCTCCCATTTCACCTCCCATATCTACCATCACGATGACGGTGCGCTTGTCCAACCCCTATCTGTCGCCTACACACGACTCCCTTGCGCGGCTAGTATAGTCCGTTCTCGCACACAAATCATACGATATCTTCGCATCGACATCATTATGCCTATCTAGCGCTTGGATGAGTATATCTTACCGCCGGAACATGCTCTGGATAGCATCACCTTACGGTATCAGATGATAGCCAGGTAACAAACAACGACCTGTCTCCTTGTTCTAGAGCAAACAGGTGTAACCTGAACATAGTAAGCGCTCAATTCCCTTCCTATGGAATGTATACAGTAAAATAGAGGTTTTATTAGTGGGTTGGTTAGATTAGTTACCTCGATGCTATATGTTCGGCCCTAGATGTCTCTTTATATGACAATATCAATGTCTTATCAGCCGGTTACCCTGAAGTTGTCGGTGGCTACCACCGAAGTCTCAAAAGCAAGTAAGCCCATGCACGCCATTTGCTCGCTACCGCACAGACTAGTGCCATATCTATCTATGGTTCCAATCTGACGGGAAGCCCGAGTCGTTCCAGTGGCAGTAGGTAGTAAGCACCGTTGATTAGACAAAGTGCTTTTTGAAACTAACCTTTCGTATACGGAACTTCGGCATGGGTCCAAGCCACACGTCGTAGTACGAGGAGAAAAAATAACCCAGCTGCCTCGTGGTTCTCGGCACTAGGTAACGACCAATGAACCACGCCGGCCGGATCTTAGATAACGGTTGGCTTCGACCGTAGCACAAAGTGCTTGCATGCATGTGTCGTTTCAGAAAAAAACACCCGCATTATCGACGAGTCCAAGGTCCATCAGACAGCTGCTCAAATGAAGCAAACACCAGTTACCCGACGATCAGGAGGAGGATGCTGATGTCAAGCTGGAATAACCTTGAAAGGCACGTGTAGGTGGAACCCATGCGCAACATCACAGTGGCGCTCAGCGTAATTGGTGAGACGGGCTGACTGGGTTCTGCTTGTATCTGGGGTAGTACAGGACGTTAGCAACGTTATCGTTAAGGGTTTTCTATACTTGGCGCTTGTGATACCGTTAAGCCACGCGGATGTATCCAGCCAATTGACATTGGACTGGCCACCCCCTGAATGCTTTTTGATAAGGCCTCTGTAAACGCCTGTTCCACCAGAATAGCGCCAAGATCATGCAACAGCATCGCGCCTTAGTCTAGGTAGACCATTGCACAGGCATCACAAGTAGCCGAGATATCCAGACAATTCGTCCTTGATGAGTATGTTGATAAGTGATACGTTGCCGTTGACCGATCCTATTATCAACGCCACGGCTCCTGTGAGACGGCAGCCCACAGTGAAAATTCGGTTAGCTTCAGGGATTCAGGGAGTCGTCGTACAGGTCCCAGCTCGGTAGCGTGCCGACGTTGTCCTGCTGAATCGTCCAACGGTCAACAAGGGGCACCAGAGTGCCATGTGTTGGATCTGATTATTTGACACATTGTCTCCAAAACAACGGTAGTGACATTTATCCTTGGGAGTTAACTTCCCGATCTCGGCGCACAAAGTTTAAGGCCGTATCAATTAATCAGTCGAACAGCTGAGTTCTCGTTCGCTCAAGATCATTATAGCATGAAGGACAACGTCTGATGGCAGAATACTAGAGCCGAATTTACATAGTAAAGAAGATCGATCGATCGAAGAAAAAAACTGTCTAGAATCCTTGGCACGTAGAGAAATCGTTGGGTCTAGAAGACGCAGTCATTATGCTGTACAACAGTTATACTGGTCACGAAGTCGTGTGTTTCCACGACACCGCATGCTCTACCCGCGTTGGCGCCGACTTGGTAGGTGAAGTCTAGTCGAGGCTGCCAGACTCCCGTGACTGCGGTCAGCCGTGCATGTAGTGGTCGTTGGTGAGTGGTCAGAGCGTTTTTCCCCACGCGATCGATGTTGTAGATCCGACTCGGATCCTTGTCGCCCCTCACTTTGCCATAGCTTTTGCGCGGCTTGCCTCATTAGCCGATATGTACGAAGGGATTGGACCGACTATCGCTGGACAGGGATGGGGTAGGTGATAGTTTTTGAAGCAACCCTTTCTGCATTTGCATTACGACCATGTATTCACCAACATCCAATGAGAGAGCCGTCAGGGAGATTTCGACACCTTCACCGCAAGATGGAGATATCTGCAGCGAAACGGCGCCGGTGAAATAGATGAAGAGATCGACATGCCCGTCTTACTATTAGTTAGTGTTCATGAAAAGGTTTGCGCCCTCTGAAAATCCTATCGCCCTGCACCGCATAAGGAGGGCGGTTAGAATGGCGGGATGCAGCGAACGGCACGCCCAGACTAGGATGCTGCAAGCGCAAAGCTACGGAAGAAAATTTCTTCGAGATTTGCAAACGGCGAGGCGGTGAGTATCGAATTGGCGTATGGTGGTGCGGGAAGACAAGATGCGACGTTGTTTGGAACGTTGAAGCGCCAGGTCTGCGAGGGCAAGCAAGGCAAGGCAAGGTAGGCAGGTCATCCGTTTGGCCGTCAGGGTTCCAATACTAGGTATGTACAGTTATCGGATACGGGTGGGGGTTAAGATGAACTGATCGGTGTCTCTCATTACTGGTCAGTTGATCTATCCTCACGAAGGGGTAAGGTGGGGGAGGGGGAGGGGTAGAAGAGATCCTCAAATTTTTTTTGGAGGGACGTTTTCTTAAAGTCTTGGACCAACTTGTAAGGGGGTTAGTCCCATTTTTTTCAGTACTTCTATTTTAGTGCTGGTGTGGTTGAACGACGTAAGGGTGCATATAGAAATCTATAAATCATGGCCCGTGCACTCCCACGATGAAGAACAACCGCAGATAGCGCCATTGATAATAATTGATAAGAAAGTGGTCGAAGCTTGAATATTCGAAAATTGTCCATCGTCAACCAACATGTCTTCATCCAATCACCAAGGCCATGCATGCAATTATAGCCTTAATTGCTGCGGCTGGCTGGCTGCTGAAGGCTTACTTCTGACATCCTCCGCCTCTAGTTATAACGCTACCGTCTAGATGTCATGTTTGTGTGCATCGAATCCTTCGCTAAGCTAATGAAGCTGTCGCGACTGCGCACTCGACGCAGCTGACTGCATTCGGCACATCGGGATAGGTAGTAGAATTGCTTAATGCAACTCGACGGACCGTAGTAAGAAAAAAATTCTCCTCCTCGTCAATATGCGGAGGATAAGTCTCTTAAGCCTGCAGATAACTACGGTAACACAACGGCCTAGTAAAATGTGTAAATCGAAGCGTGTAAAGGGTGTTACCATCTTGGGGTTTCCGGCATTGGGGTCTTAAAAAGGAGGCTGGCTAGTTGGTGAGCAGCGACTATTTGCCCAGTCTTGGCCGGCACTATCATGTACGTACTTGCTGCCACACCTCTAGGCAAGCCTCCAAGACCTTCAAGGTTGCCCGTATCGTCCTTGTGATAGGTAGAGCGTTTGCATCCTCCACCGCTATGTTTCTGGCACTTTCTTTTTCCTCTACCTATGTATCTCTAAGTCAATGTTCCTGCAGTGCGCCCGATTTAGTGATGCCGGACAGGACAGAGACGACCTGGCTTCTTGAAGCTCTACTAGTCTACCAAGCTAGCGCAGCTAAATGTGACGAATTCTCGTGACGGCGGAAATAGCAGATCTGAGGCTGACAACTTGGAAGTATGGGCTGCTAATCACATATCATATGCTGAAGCCATACTCCACGTGCGAACGTTTGAGCGTGTGTCGGACCACGTAACTTGTAAGTGCTAGAATAGCCGGCAACTTCATTCAGGGATTTTACTTGTTGCGCCGACACCTCGAGCCGGAGCGGTGTGAGACATCTCTACTATTGTAGGTTTTAAAGAGAGTAAACGAGCACGTTGTGAGGCGGTGTGACGGTTCGGTGCTAGATGCTTTAACCGCGACGCTTTTTTTAAAAAAAAAACTGAGGTTGCCGAGAGACATGTTCGATAGGCGTCAAAGATGTCGGGACCACCCCGACTAGGAAGTACAGTACACCGGAGCTAGTTTTTGTACTTATGGTAGTTCGACTGCAGGGTTCCGTATGTTGCCTAGGGTCTTCTGGGGTCTCGGCGAGGAGATACAGAATGCACATCATACTTGATGCTAAACAGAAGATCTGTCAATCGCCTTTTGTATGCAGTATAGACTCACTCGTCTTATCCCGATTTAGTCGAATCTTGTTGAATCTTGTCACACCGCCAACGGCAGCACGACACGGGTAGGTCGTTATGTGCATACCAAAGGGGTGCTTAGGAACTCATGTCGTTGAACATCATTGCCGTGAGAGTGCAAGTTGATGGACAGAGGGGATCGTTCTAGTCTTGTTCCTTTCGTAACGGGCCATCAAGTATCGGTGCCAACTGTACTTCGTACCCCTCCTATCGACTATCCCCAGCCGTTTATTAATGTTTTTGGCCAACCATTCATTCCTACAGTGGATAGCACGCCACTCGAGGTGTCCTCTGGTGTCATTAGTAGCCTTCGCGTTAGCTGAAACACATGCAAAAAAGTAGCCACGCGTTCGTGGTGATCACGTCTGTAGTATGCTGTAGGTTGGTGGAGTTGGACACACCGCGGGGTCGTTTCGAAAGTAAGATGACATGAATTCAAGCAGACTACACCTATGAGCGCCTCACGATGTGATTTGGTATTTCCCCATCAAGACTGTCGTAGCTATGCTCATGTGGAGCCAATGACATAATTGCTTCCCAAGCTCGGGCAGAACTCAACGTTATTAAAAGGGGGGCTATCGGCATCTAGATATGAAGCCTTGCCATTTTTGACGTATTGATAACTGGTTGGGTATAGGGAGAATGCAAGGCTCAGATAACAGCCAATCACTAGGATCGATTGTTGTAATGGAAATCTATAGACGAACATAGATCAGCTCGACCTGCCACCGGCAGCGACACACTCTCGAATCAAGTATTATTTACGGATTTGAATCAATGAACGGACTTGGTGAGGGGGCGAGCAAGTGAATGGATGGTTTATATGGAGCGGATAGCAAGATCAGCGAGCAATTAGACCGAAGCTGATGATTGATAGCCGAAATATGAACATGCCTCTAGTCTGAGCGGACAATTACTTACTAACGAAACGTTAGTTTCTCATCGAGCTACAAGATGTTTTTTGTTATAATAAATAGGATATGAGATTATACAGGTGAACAACCTGAGGCTGTTCCAACTCGCCAGCTCGCTTGTCTCAATATACCTTGCAATTTTTATAGGAGTATTGGGCACCAGGCAGGTTAGGTAACTTTGCTCGAGTGCACAGACAGTGGTCTCAGCGTCCTATGTACAGTACAATAGGCGAACGGGAGTAAACGGGTTGACTTATGACGATCAGATACGAAGGATGCGAGATGAAGGAATAGACAAGGGTCCCATGAAAGGACCCTGATGTGCCTAAAAGTGGGCAAATTGATTTACTACGTAGCTCTTACAAATTACCTAAGCTCGCTAACGTTTCTCACGTTGACAGTGCGGCGGATGCTTTAAATGACATATCAGCTTGCGATGGATAACCCTGAAAAGTGAAGATTGTAATGTCCGGCGTACGAGGACAAGTAAACAAACAGTAATACTATGTAAACAAATAATAGGAGAAAATAATAACATGTAGGTCGGCGCAACGCAACTTCAAAGCTAAGGATGGAAGGTAGTAAACCGGAGAAAAGATGAAGAATTATTATGCTGCACGATAGGTATGTATGGATGTATGTGAGATCTTCGGTCAAGAATGGCGGTATCGTGAATGTAGTGTAGTTGGAATATGTTTGGAACGATTTTCGCATAAGCGGTCGGTGTCGACTAATCATTATTCGGTCTCATCTTCGACCCTAATGACAGCGAGAACCCACCAGAGTTATTAGGTCAGTAGCCAATACAACTCGATCGTTCAGGGATGATAAGGGTTCTCGAACAAGCCAGGAATCTGCCAGATTGGACATATGGAAAGATCTGATATTTCGAATTTGAAGTGAGGCCTATGAGGGGTCGTGCGTATTCGCTGCGCTACCGGAATTGAGGATGCGATGTTGAAAGTTGAAGTTCCCGTCGATATTGACATGGGTCAATAGGGTACCACGAAATTACCACCCGTACCCTTGACCAAGTCTCGAGCATGTTCGCTGCATGGGGCCACCCTGGTCAGATACGCTTTGGCATCGGTTGCTGGGCGTCAACAAGTAACAAGTCTTCCTGAGAACCTAACCTCTCTGCCTCTTCAATTGCGACATCTGGTTTTATATTTTTATATTGCCAACAGGAGCTGGGTGTTGGGTGTAGGCGGATCATTTGTTCGAGTGTAGATCAGACTCCTTTGCCTGAGAATTTCTTGAAACAAGACGGATTAACCAAAGGTAAGCCATGCATGGCGTTGATCGATATCCTTGGATTGGACGATCACGAACGGACATGCCCTAGACGGTTAGACTGCTTCGTCCGCGCACGACGACGCATTGTGCTTAGGTACGTGCAGGTAGCATCGAATGAACAGATCCGAAATGTACATGAATTTCGTAAGCCTAGAAGACAATGCATACATGGATACCAACATATCATCTTCGATGCAGAGAACGCCGTAATGCCAATGTAATGCAGCTGTCAAACGAGCAAGACGAGGAAATATGGCATAATTGGCCATGATCATGGGCTGATCAGGAGCAAGTGTGACCTATTGACTGGTCAAACGGTGCCGGGTCCAATTAATGAGCCATTGCCCATCTGACGCTCTGGCGCCAACTCTGTCTGAGCCGCGCCGCCACGAGAAGTTGCGGAACATGGCTTGCAGCGATGATAGACGCAGATAGAGGGCATGGTGGGGTGAAAAAGTCCCTGTAGCAGCAAGTAGCACGCACTGCTTGGTGCTAGAAATAGGCCTGCAAAATGGGAACTGCAGCACCAAAGAGTACCAGTACCCGGCAAGTGATTTTGCCCCAAATCGCTTGTTCAGGTGGACACCGGTACCCACACTTGACCGAGAACACCCCAGTAGGTCGCAACCCACCACACCAAATTTGGATGGGCCTTGTACTGTTAGAGGCTTGTATCCATTGGGTCTTGGCATTTTGCATGTGGGCGCAGTGGGCAAGCCTAGCAAGTCGGGCAACCCCATTTCACCATAGGCCAATTTTATTATTTGGTATAACTCTTTCCACCTCCCCAACCGCCGCGCAACCTCCTATCCTCCTCTTAGCACTTTTTTGTCAACACCCCCTTCATCGTGGGTGCAGTGCCGGAAAAAGTCGAGAGAGTTAAAAAGAGATAGCTTGCCGTCGCTATCGATCTCTCTTTTACCATCTTATTCCTTCCCGTCTGCTTGATCTCGGCTCGGATCTTGCTTTCTTCCCTCTACCAGTACGACTAATAATAATAGTGCCGCTGCACATTCCACAGAGACGACATCAACTTCGTCTCGAGGGGAAGGATAATTTTATTCTGGATAACGAGGTATGTACAAAATGTCACCTGCAAATCATTTGCTCCCCATCTATTCCCCAGATCAATATCCATACCCAGACCCAGACCCAGCACACCCAAATCATCCATCACCTCGACCGAATCATGCTGCTTTGTGTTTGCGTGGGCCGTGACAAATATGTGTTTTGACTGGGCTACCTTGCTATGATATCTGCTCGTCTGTGGCGTGTGTATTGATATCACTGTGATCGAATGCGCGATTCTTTTACTCTGGAAGCGGCTGCACGTGGACTTATAGTGCCTACATGCGAGTCATCCGACTTAGGTTTCCTGCGAGTCATGGTCGATGCCATTTCCACATATTCCCCTGTTTCACGCAGCCTGCCTTGAAGATCCTTCCAATAGACTATTGTCAGATGAAGCCATGTTTCGACTACCGGCACTAACGATCCACTCTCTACAGTCTAGAACAAGTCGTTTGACCACGTAGACAGCCGAGCTCTCTTCCAAACACCAGAATTCGACGACCTCGATATACTCAGAAGGTCTCCGACGATCTTCCGAGATACATAAGACCGAGTTGTATCGCGAATCTTTTCTCACGCTATCCTCCATGTCTCCTCGACGATAAACAAAGATGGATTCAGAAGACGGGGAGCAGTACGTGAAGCGCCTAGCTACCTACGTGCGGGCGAACGAGAAGGGACTGGCAAATGCCTTACAGTCCCGAAGGCCAGCCGGCCCTCGCCATGGCCCTAGCCAGAGCGTATCCTCCATTCAGGTCCCAAAGTCGCCGACGATACCGGAACGCCCTGCCACCTCTGCCTCGGCATCAGGTCCCCTTTCGGCATTATCACTCAGCTCTTTGAATTTGACTTCTAATAATGTCAAGTCGACAAGGCTGAGTCTCACGCCGCATCATCTGTTCTACCTGTTGTCTCGCTTTGAAGAGTTGGGAATACCTGTTGGGCCCATGAAAGTGCGCTTAGAAAGTCTACACGACACGTCGACCGCAGCCAACTATGTGTCGTTTTTGAGCTCCTCTCAACGTACCAAGAGCCGTGGCTCCGATGCGGTATCCATACGTTCTGTGTCGAGTATTCGAAGTGTGATGACAGGCATGTCTTCTCTGTGGAATACCTTTGGTATCGGGTCTAGCATATCGGCCGCCCGAATGGAGAGACAGAAGGCTGCGCTGCAATCCGAATTGAAGTATGTCTATTCGGCATTCACCAAGATACCGTCTCTTCGTCTCGCGCCAGACTGGCGGACGAAACTGATTAAAGGATACGAAGAATTTCCTTTCGACTCTGCCGTTCCTCTATACGTCTTCAAGAATCTGCAGGCCTTGGAAGTCAACGGCATCGACTTTAGACAGTTCTTTGGCTGGGATCGTTTATCGGAACAGATTCGATCTCTTACTCTTAGGCGCGCTAGTATCGAAGACCCTGGAGACATACTCATCGATATTGTGTTGGACGACATGGACAAGAGACGACGTCGATCCTCGAAGGCACAGTCGTCCCCTACTGGTGCGTATGCACATGTACCAAACCCCAGACGGAGCCCAACCATTTCCTACTCGGATCCGCCGCATAGGTCTAGTGTCATGCCAGAGTACCCGGGGCGTCGATATTCGGTAGCAGATATCAATGTAGGATCGATGAGCGCCGAGTCGACAGAGAGCACGTCGGCTCAGGGTTACCGCCGTCCTTCCGTCTCCAGGATCGAGTCCGACCAGCCCATATCCAGCAACTCTTCACGGCCGAGGAGCCATTCGCCGAACCGTCCCGCAACCGCTCGCCATCACACGACGCATCCTAGAGGCTCGCATAAGATCAAGCGCTCCGGCTCCGGCAGCTCACAATCGAGCTTGTCCGACTCTTGGCACAATCCGAGGAACAGTACTTCCAACTTGCTGGCCATGGGCATCATCCCAGCTTCCAAATGGCGATTCTTGAGGCATCTTAGCTTAGCAGATAATTCCTTGACAGTGATACCTGCGGCCAGTTTGTCACCTTTGGCCAACACGCTGGCCTCCTTGGACCTCTCCTCAAACCTCTTCACTCAGATCCCCGATAGCTTGGCAACACTCACCGCCCTCCGTGCTCTTAACCTTTCGCACTGCATGATCGACTCTCTGCATTCTCTGCTCCGCAATCCTCTACCAGCTATCAGCGCTCTAAACCTTCGTGCCAACCGACTTCAGTCCATCGCCGGTATTGAGAAGCTCTTCCCACTGGAAAGATTAGATCTCCGAGACAACCGCCTAACGGATCCAATGGAGCTAGCTCGTTTGACCGGAATCCCCGATATTCGTGAGATTTACGTCGAAGGAAATCCTTTCACGCGAACTCATCGAGACTATCGAGTCACGATCTTCAATCTTTTCCGAAACACTCCTGGATATACCGAGGATATCATCATTGATGGCTCCGGTCCAACATCCTCCGAAAAGAGATCCCTTGTGGACCGTGTTGCTATCCCTGCCGCCGTTCCCGTAGTGAAGCCTCCGGTCCCAGAGATACCTGCTGTCGATGTAAGCAAACCGGCCATCATTTATGAGGCACCAAGGGAGCCTGCCGTTCTGCGTAAGGAACGACCCTCTCGGCCCACCCCCAAAGCAGTGGCAAGCGAGATAAACACGAGCTCAACGAGACGCCGTCGTACTCCAAAACGTAGGATTGTCGACCTCGCTACGAATGATCGTACTGGTGATGCTCCGCAGCAGCCAACGGACGTTGACGAGGCTACTCCTGAACCATCTCCGGTGACAGCCGAGTCGGAAAGTAATTATCGTGTCTCTCAGCCTCCCGAGATACAGCCGGTGCCATCGAAAGTGTCTCCGGAAACGAAATCGCCCGGTACCATGAGCCCACCGGAGGTACCACGCATCAACACAAATCCTATCTTGCAGCCTCCGGTATCGTTCCTCGGTAACGACACCCACGATTTATGGAAGGAAGCTCAAGATTGGAATGTCAGTGGCGAAATCTACCGACAGAAGATTGAAGCGCTGCGAGACAAAGTTGGCAGTGGTTATCTAAGCGTCCTTAACGAGGAGAGCTGGGAATCCACTAGACCATTTGTCAGTGGAGACTTCAGTCCCGCTTCGACGATACGACCTAGTCCTGCCACTCGTACTTCCAGCGCGCAAGCAATCCCTAGTGGCACCATGGGCTAATCGGATTCCTTCGGACAATCTCCCTTTTCTTTCCGCCTTCGCAGCGGCCCTCTTCGATGATACGAACACATACCCCATTTCATCATCATGGTTTTTGATACCATTACTTCATTGTTGCATTATATCACTCTGTTACGTGTGATGTCTCACGGAGCATAGCGTTTCGGCGTTTAACGGAAGGGGGTCATAGTCTTTTGCATTGGTCGATTTTTTTCATGAGATTCCCGCCAGGGCGGTAGAGAGCCGCTCTTCGCAAGTTCAGTAGGCGTGGGGAAGGAGGAACGCAGGTTGACTTGTGAAGAAAGAGATTTCAGAGCCGAGATACCTTTTAGACCGAAGACCCTAGTTGGAATGGACAATGAGAGTATTGCAGTTGCGTTACTTCTCGTCCCGCCTTTTTATATCCCTGATTTTCGAGCTTTTTTCTCTTCGGCAGGCGTTCCAGGTCAAGGAAGACCCGGTGACTTTTGTTGTTCGTGCTCTTGGTTCCGCCCCTCCTCTCTCCTTCCCATTGCATTTCATGGCACGAGAATTACGGTCTGTTTTTTCCCCGCATTTCAAAACAGGGTCCGGGGCTGCGGTGGCGGTTCGGGGGTTAGAGAGCGGATTCGTCTTCCCTGGTGGAGGGGATGGTTAATGAAAAAACATGCATTTTCGCTGTCTTCTCAAAATACTACTTCGTTCAATTCGCCATGTGACTGTCGTAGACGTATTTTTGAAGTCTTGCTTGTAGTTCTCGTCTATTGAGTGATGTCATGATCGTTTAATGCTTAGGGGTTCCACGTAGATAGATAGGTATGTTAAGGGGTATGACTGTACCACGGTGCTACTGAGGTAGGCATTCTATTCTGTCAATTGATTTGCTCAAACTCTTATGGAGTACTTGAGGGACCTGTAGATGTGCCTATCTCCTATGGGATAATAAGAAGGAATTATGCAGTAGCACCAAGGGCCTTATTTATAAGTTAGCGGCCACGGGCATGTCCCGGGTTTGTATATAAAAGCATCCTTTATCCCAGTTGTAAAGCCCTTGAAGGCTTTGATAAACCTCCTGATTATTTAACGACAGGGCATGTAATCAACTTAAGTTACACATGTACATACAAATTATACTCGTACTTCAGAAAGTACATGTACTGCTATTGAAGTTGACTAGATCGGGAAACCTAGTAGTCACGTGATAGCGGCTATGTACGACATGAGGTTTATTTCTGTGACCAATCGTTCACCATCCCGCGAATCAATTTCACCAGATTAGGAAAAAGATCCCGTCCCAATTTGGACAGCACTATTCACGGACTAGCGAGATCGGGTGCTTACTCTAATCCCTACATGTACACGTGTAATCCTTACACTTTTCTTTAGAGCCGTTCATCATTTCATCCTACAAGTGATCTCTACAACATCACTTGTTGTGTCGATCATTAGGAACTCGGGCCAACCCGACCTCCCTTCCTTTCTCTGGTAGTGGTTATTTTATTCTCTGCTTACACCGTCTACGCCATCATGGCCAAATTAGAGAAAGACCAGGAAATTATCGAGATCGCCAGAACTCTTCGGGGGACACCATGGTGCGACGAGTATGAGAATATGATATCTGGAATGCTGTTCGTTCGAAAGGCTGAATCGAAGTTTCTACCCCTAACTTCTGCGCAGCTACAACCCACTTCATCCAACGTTGCTCGAGGGTCGCCACCAAGCGCGGTGTCTCGCTCACAAATTCAACACGGTTGATCCCAATTCTGGCACGTATCAAGAAGTCGAGAAAGCCCGAGCCAGCCTGCTCGGTCAAATCCTGGGCCAAGTTGGTCCTGGAACTTTTATCGAGCCGCCGTTTATGCCTGACTATGGATGCAACGTCATATTTGGACAAAACTGCTTCGCTAACTTTGGGTGAGACACGCCTTAGATTATGTAGCGAGATAGCGCGACTAACGGTGACAGGTTGACCATCCTCGACACAAGCTTAGTCATCATTGGCGACCGGGTGCAGTTTGGTCCTAACGTGAACATATACACCGCTGGTCACGAGACCAGTGTCCTGTCGAGGATTAAGTTCGTTGAATTCGGCCATCCCATCAGGATCGAAGATGACTGCTGGATTGGAGGTGGTGTGATAATTCTTCCGAATGTGACTATTGGGCGCGGAAGCACAATTGGCGCGGGTGCGGTCGTCACCAAGAGTATCCCGCCGTACTCGGTGGCGTTGGGGTCACCTGCCAGAGTTGTGAAGACGCTTCCCTCGGTCGAGGAAGAGCGTGCGGATCCCAACAATCTGTATAGGAATATGCCAGATAGGATGTAGCACGTTGTATCACCTTCCGTGATCAGTCAACACGTAGCGCAGATTAGCCACGCGAGTTTTGTCTCCACCAAGAACGCCGTTCTCGACGCCCCAGAGGCTTTGGTTTCTATCGACTTCCCTACTTCGAGTAGAGAAGCGTTTCTAGTTTGGGTGGAGTATATCTTTCGCGTCTACCTAAAGCACCAGGTCGTTTTCATCTTGGTACCCTAGATTGCGTCTACGATGGGTCCATATCAACGTTTCCCAACTCAAACCCAAATTATTCATAGGATTAGTCGCCTCCCATAGTACACGGAACGGTGAGAAACTTTATCTAGTTTGGATGTCTGTGTAGGTGCCCATATGTAGTATTTACACGTAGTTGGCAAAGTATATTCTTAGTCAACATACATCTTTTCGTAGGTAGGTACGCCTTGGATAAGTGACAATCTTATAAGCTACCTGTCACCTCCCATCGTTTCCCCTTCTTTCCCCTCTTCTATTCGTGTCCTCTCTGTTTGCTCAACCTAGTGTATGAACAATAACGCAACAATTCGCCCTCTTTCTTTTCACACCCTCTACTCGGAAACAAGCTGCGCCTGGCTCAAAGTCAAGACAGCTATTGCACGATGAAGGCGATCCAGGATCGTCCTCTATCAGTCGTCTCACGCATGATCTGCGGTGCTGCACCAACTGCAGTCGCATCGGACACGACCTGTCCATCTGCGTCGGGCCACCAGCGGCCGACGGAGCTATTCACGGTTGCCCATGTTGCAATACGTCGGCCCACTCGCTCGACGCATGTGGGCGGGCCATGAATGAACTCCTCGGTTCCAATGATGCCATCGACATCTTCGAGTTTGGGATCGAGTTCGCCAAAGTTCAATACCAGCCCGCCTTATGCAGCCAGTCAACATACCATCCAGGACAAGCAAGCATGCGTCGTTGGATAAATCGTGTCCCACGTATGGCTTCCTACAAACTAACCATCGGCAATCTCGAAGGTCAAGACTCAAGCGTCTCGACACTGACAGCTAGCCTCTACGCAGATGTCACGGCGTGCAAGCGTAGCAACCAGTCCCTCTGTCTTCTGGGGCGCTGGCAGAAAGTCTTGTTGCAGAGCGTCATGCTAGGCCTGCGTCTTTACATCTACAAGGCGATGCGATGCGGCCAGTCGATATCATGTTGGCCCACTGCGATAGGCACGTCTACGATACAGAGCGAATAGTCCTGTTGAAGCTTGGCGGGCCCGGCTTACTGTCATCCTTATCCTTGTCATGTTCGGAGTCGATTCCCACCTAACACACAATCCTTTCTAATGCCAAAGTGCCAATCGACGACAGTTCTTCTGTATCCGCTTGGTCAGAGAGATGAGCCCAGCTCCTGCAGCATCGCCTTACGTTTTCGTGCCGCAACCATCTCCTTATTCACGGCGAAGAAGGACACGATCATGACCACTTTAGAACGAGCCTCCCAACAAGAACAGTAACGCTCAAATCAGATGCGTTATCACCCGGATCCCCTAGAGCTCATACAATAATCGGCATCCGACAAGCCCCTCCAGGCAATGATCATGGTGTCTGATAAGAGAAAATACCAGAGCCGGGCTAGTAAACTGCCTTCGTGTCTTCACGAAAGAATATAGACTATCCTCCGATTACATACAATCATATTGGACAATGGCAGCTAGAAGCATCGAACCCGCATGGATCATGACCGAAGCAGTCCCGCCGTGGATCATACAAAAGAACAAATCGGGCTCTTTCGACTATCCCACAAAACAAGGACTGATCCATCATAATCCAAGAAAATTCGTTTATACTGGCTGATATGAATCTGAGAGAGAAAAAAGGGCCGAACTTTATCATTGGGCTTCGGCTATCTGCAACTTCGAAGCAGAGTGTTAGGATACGGCTTTATGTAACGACACTTTGTAGATAGGTACCTAGGCAGGAAACACGTTAGATATCGTAGGCTAGTTGGAGGTGTTGTATGGGTGATTAAGAGAGGACTTGCGACTTCGTATGATTGGCGGTTACCCTAAGAAACGAAGCTATCACCTATGCGACAAGATCACCCACGCGACAAGATCACCCACGCAACAAGATCACCCACGCAATAAAACCGCCTGCGCGACAAGATCACCCACGCAACAAGATCGCCTACGCGGCCTTTAAAACAGCCTTCCTTCCTTCGTTTCCCAACTTTTCAATTTTCCTCCATTACACCATTTTCTTCATCGCGCCAGCATCCATTGACAAAATGGATAACCCCGGTGACAACACGAGCAACATCGCTCATAACCATCAAGACTTGGCGTTCAGAGTCCCCAACTCAGGGATGACGGCTCAAACCGCATTCGGCGATGTCCCCTACCAAGGGTCGACCCCGATTCCTCTTGCTCCCGGCGTGGTCCCCAACACAGGGTTGACCCCGGTTGCTAACCCATCCGACGAAGTCGGTAGCGGTATGGAGGATTTTGAGGGATATGATGGAGAGCCTGTGCCTGAGCCACACCAGCCAGAGCCGGAGCCACATCAGCGAGAGCCAGCGCCAGAAGTGCGTGATAAGAGCAACAGACCCAGTCACAAGAAAGCGAGAGATGATCTCGCCCCTGGCATGGAAGACAGCAGATGGGCCAACGCGCCTGCGAAAAAGCCACGTTCCCGGGTTACAAAGCGTGTTGAAAAATTACATGCTGACAGACGTAGACGACTGAGGAAGGCTGGGAGACGTGGACATGGCAATGCCAAACCTGCGCACCACAGTCCATCAAGACCCCAAGGGCAAGTCGTACGTCTAAGCCCTCAGCCACAACAAACGCCTGGAGCTCAGAGAGATCGCGACCGCGTAAGGTTCGATCCTATCAACGGGAACATTCTCGTGACCGAGCAGGAGGGGCTAACTGTCATCAACCAGCATGGAGAACCGGTCTGTAACCAGCTGGTGACCATGCCTCACAAAACAATGGGCGTTACCGCGGTCGGCCCTGATTCGCTCGAACAAGTCACGAGCTACATAACCGGCCTGAGGGTAGCGGTAGCTGCCGAACAGCGCGTTACTGTTATCGTGCAATTTCATCGTGACAGATCCGCAGGAGGCGACGCGCAGGGTCCTGTGCCGGCCAATGCAATGGCAGCACCCCCTCCGTCCGCAGCTGGAGGTCGTCGACCAGAAAATGCGACAGGGGAACAAGCCAACGCATCACAAGTCGTTCCAGCCCTAAGCCTGCGAAAGGACGCGTGGACCGATACTCGCGGAAGCGAGAGTGAGGTTCTGCCGGGATGCGAGGAATACGCATTCCGTCTCCCCTTGGCAAACAATGACTGGGTGCAGTCTGTTCACGGGCGGAACGGCATAATCGGAGTGGTGAGGAATCTTTTCTCCAACGTATTCGTCTACAAACGAGACGTACCACCTCATTGCCCAGGTTTCAGAGAGCTCGTGCTCGGACCACGCCATGTCAAAGACTGGCGCAGTCCGACCTTCCTACTCAGACTTAACGAGCTTTTCAATATGCTCGAGTCGTACTATTACGACATGCTCGAAAAGGATCGCTACATCGATTTCGCGGAATTTGTGGAGTTGGAATGTCGCCACGTCCTGAACAAGAGGAAGGGGAATAGGGAGCAACGCAGCAAACAACGATGTTCGTGACCGGCTCCACAAATGACCGCAGACCCATGAGCTACTCAGAGACCTAGAGATGAAGATCCTCTTGCTCAGGGTAGACTCTTAGGTACCTAAGATAGAACCAATGAAGAAGTCGGTTTTTGAGTAACCATGAATGTCCATTGAATGTCCCTCTTCGTAGACACTTAACATCACTCCTCCTATTAATAGGTTTTAATCGTAAGATGATAGGTAAGCTTAAAGATGAGAATCTCTACTGCGGGCGTGTGAGGTTAGATATGTAGGTAGGGTAGAGTTTCGTTTGACCTAGCAGCCTAGGTTGGAAGTTCAGCAAGGTCCGAGTTAATGTACCTAGCTTCGGATTGGAGTTTGAGTCGATTGTCCAAAGCGGGTTGGAGTTTTAACCCAGAGATTCCCAACCATGGTGGAGCTTTTTTAGTGCCGGTTGGAGTTTTCTCCAACCCAAGTTTTTAGATACTAGTGCTGGCTCTCTAGTATAAAAGGGGCTTCATCCTCCCATCTTCTAGCTGGAGAGATTCATGTCAGTATGGGGGAGCTTATGATTATACTGGTTCTAGCCCATATCTTTCAGGTCGTCGAATCTGGTTTCTGAAGCAACCTCTTAAAATTATGTATACCTAGGTAGGTAGGGACGCAGGTATGATTCGCAGTGTACCTGATGTGCTAACCTCCTACCCGAAGACCACCGAATTTGGAAACTAAGTCCACCGTCGCCTGGATACGTACCTAAAAACTTATAGTTTAGATAGAAGTGACTTATTTTCCCCATACGCCTCCTAAACAGGTAAGGCTAGAAGTAGAGGGAAAACAAATCAAGAGAATCACTCGTGCAACGGCAAGGCCCCTACTACGCGTAGGTGCACACTCATATCTTTTGAAAAAGCGCGTAAACTCTTCCCAATTTTCACATTTCTCTTCTCTTCCAACTTCATTCATCACCACACAACTATCACTATCCTACTACAAATAGTAAAAATGGATAGTTTTAGTAATAACAACACACAAGACACGAGAGTGGTAGAAGAGATGGCATCGAGACCGGGAGAAAATTCCGTGGGCTCTTCCATAGCCGCAGGGCCCGCGAACGTGAATAACGTTTCGCAGTCATCTGCAACTCAGGCACAGGTGAACGGTAATGCCGACACCAACATGGAAGGTGCCAACACAATGCAGCAGCCAACAGAGCAGCCGCCGACGGCACAGCAGGAAACGGTACAGCCGCCGCCGAACTGGCTTGGTCTGGCAGAAGAATCCGAGCGAGCTCTGTATTCCAGACCACAGGTTACACGTCGCCGCCCAGTCTTGCTTCGCGATGCGTCGAGGCCCATCGGGATCCAGCGTCGTCTAATCGCAAGGGAAAACACACCCTCAGTGGTTGAGGGACTTGACTCTCAGTTAGGACAGCGCCCGCCAGTTAGGGCCCCGGTCGAAACTACGACAATCAACCCAACGCCCGCGACTCCGATATTCAATAGCCGGGGTCAAGTCATACCCGCGAGTGAGAATCATCGAGCAATGGATAACGAAACGCGGCCAGTAGCAGACAATGGGTTTCCGAACAATGGGTTTACGAGCCATGCGACGGGTCCCCGAGAATATCAGAGCGCCCTGACCCACTGCCTTCGCTTGACTCCGTTCATACGTCATGACGACGAGATCCTGGTGCACGTGCATATTGACCAGAGAAATCGGGAGCGAAGGCAACAGCAGCAACAACTTCAAGGTGGTAATACAGCCGCTTCACACATAGCAATTCAACGGTGGTCCAAGTCGAATAAACCGCCAAAGTGACAATTCGATGGATTTTATGGCGTACAATACAGTGCTACTAGAGCGTATGCAGGGTTTCGCACTGTACTGTGCACGGTATAATTTATATAATATTATTATATAATTATAAATTTAATATTTAATTAATTATATTATTATATATATTATTATATATAATTATTATATATATTAAAAATATTTATTATAAAAATATAATAATATATATAAAAATTAA
>MU400016.1:0-57203 GCA_022578945.1 Hypoxylon fuscum
TTTTTGTCTAGCCAGTCACAGGCCAAAGCTCCAGCCAATCAGATGAGCCCAAACCTTAAAAACAGCCTACATAAAACCCCTCCTAAAGTCGGGCAAATAATAATATTAAATAATATTATTTATATTATATAATAAATAATAATAATAATAAAATTAATAATATTTTTAATTTTATTTATTTTTTTATTTAAATATTAATATTTTTATTAATATTAATATTTAATATATTTATTAATATATATATTATATTAAAATTTAATTATTATATTTTATAAAAAATTTTAATATAATATAATATATTTATTATATTAAAATTTTTAATATAATAAATATAATAATTTTTAATATTAATATTAAATAAAATTTATAATATTAATAAAATAATTAAAAAAATAAAATATTATATATATAAATAATTTAATAATTAAAATTTAAATATATTTATTAAAACGTTATTTATATTTAATAAATTATTTATATATTTATTTTTTAATTTTTAAAAATTTTTTTTTTTTTAATAAAAAATTAAAATTTAATAAAAAAAAAATATAATTAAATTAAAATAATATACCTTATATAACTTTATATTTTACTTTTTTTTTATTTTTTTTTTTTATAAATTTTTTTTTTTATATTTATATTTTTTTTTTAAAATTAATATTTATAATTTTATATATAATATTAAAAAAATTAATTAAATATTTATTTAATTATATAATTAATATAAATATAAAATTTCTTTATTTTAAATAAAAATATAAAGTTAATATTTATTTTTATATATTAAATATTATATTAATACCTCATCCTTACTACGAGTGATAATAATATTATATAACAACGATGTAATATGATAAAAGAGCACTTAAGGCCCCCCCGCGGGGGCATAATAATCCCGAGTTCTACGATCCGTTATACCCGTACCTCTAGGTTCGAATCTTCAACGTTCCAAGGGCTTATTTTTATATATACATTTTTCCATACTCGTACGACAACTGGGCCTCCGTGGTTTTACTCGGCGCGCTAGCGCGCGCCTCACAAAACCCCTCCGGCCCAGTGTGCCGGCTTCGCCGGCGGTTATGGCAGCTCACCTCCAGCAAATCCAGCGAATCCAGCAAATCCAGCGAATCCAGCGAATCCAGCGATTTCAGCAATTCCAGCTGAATCCACTGAATCCAGCAATTCCAGCGATTCCAGCTATTCCAACCGTACTGGCTATTCCAGCTACTGGCTATATAATTACATAATTACGTACTGACCGTACTGCTTACATAATGACATTCTGACAGCTTGGCCGTGGCTGGTAGTGTGGCTAATGTGGCTAATAGCTAACCTCTCCGAAAAGCCCACTCCCCGGTGTGTCAGCCAATCAGCAGCCGTATCTCCCGATTTCAAGAATTTTAACAGCTTTCGTATGGCTAGTGTGGCTGTATATATGGCTCTCCAGTACATCTCTAAATGCCCCACCCCTCCATACTCCATCCAATCAACGCTCGTATCTCGCAATTTCAAGAATTTTTACAGCAATCAAGCTTAAATGCCTCACTGCCATTGGCCACACACCAAAAAGCCCCTTTTATTCTAAGAGCTACAGCCAATAAAAATCAGGGTTTCGTGCCTAATGCAGTAAAAGTACCGCAAATCACCTACCTATCTAGGCGAAATAAGCACACCAAAATTCGAAATCCTCCCTAGAAAAAAAATCCAACACAATAACCCTCGTAAAACTCGGGCATAAGCTACGTACGTCGTACTGTGCCAAGATAAAAGGTAGAAAAAAGCACAGCTGTCAGTGCTCTAGTGCCAGTAGTCTTGTACAACGATAATACATAGTAATGACTCGGTGTAGACTTGGCCGGCAGTGATGGTTTAGGTACCTACATATATGCAGCTTCCATACATGTACTAACAATTGATAGCCAAGCTCGCGATTCATTAGTTTGCATATCATCGTACACCACTAAGAACCCCTTTTTAGCTTGCCGAACGAACCGAGCTGCGGGGTCCTCCACGTGGTTGTTATTATTATTATGCACGTCTTTAGATGAACTAAGGTACCTACCTATTTATTATACACAAGTGCCTGAGGATGGAATCTCCAGTCTTGCCCCTAATCCCTGTGGTCATTGGTCCTAAAACTGCGCGGAATAGCTGATCAAAAAGTTATCTAGGTGCATGGGATTCTCGCACACCGACACGACTACGAAATAGATGGCAATCCAGGCTCAGCTGTTTGAGGACCGTCCATGAAGTACTAAATTCGTAGCCCAGTAATATAGATGCACCCAGCCACTCACGTTAAGTCTTGGCCCCCAAATTCAGATTCACGTTAGATGGCTAACATGCATCGAGGGACTACAGTAGGTTAAAGAGCATCATCTACTGTGATCGGATAGTAACTTGCAATGCTACGCACACAGTGAGTAGATTGTTGGCGCTGAAATCCTATTTTCAGGTTGGGAGATGGTTGCACAACAAAGCTACGCCCTTGCTTCATGGCCGCCCGTAATTGGAATCCCTGGACATCTCAGAGGGCTGTTGGTCATTCTGCGCCATTTTTTATTAGGTCGGGTTGGCCATCAAAGATAGCTATAATCGAGATTTGGCGCGCTTTGCATTGATCTATTATGGCGACGCGCCAGAAAGGTACTATTATCGTGACCGGCGCAAATGGCCATCTCGGCAGCGCTATTGTTCGGCACATCGTCTCGTTACCCGAGCTGCAAGCCTACCATTCCATCTTCATAGTCCGAGACAGATCCGCAGCAAACACCAAACTCACGTCCGCTTTGAAGGCAGCGGGTGAGAAAGCTTCGTACGAGGTCGTTTCTTTGGATCTGGCGAGCCTTGCTAACGTCCGCCAAGTGGCCACGGCCATCAATGGGCGCATTTCTGCTGGAATTATCCCCCAGATTCGTGGGCTGGTACTCAACGCCGCATTCATTGAGTTCGAGACCTAGACATGGGCCGAGGATGGCTTCGACATGGCCTTTGTGGCAAGCTACCTGGGTCACTGGCTGCTCACAGTGATGCTGTTGCAAAGCATGGACCTTGGAGCCGGGTGGATAGCAATCGTTGGGAGTGATTCGCACAACCCGGATGATTGGCTGACCGGTATTATTGGCCCATACTAACACCCGGACGACAAATGGAGACCGTTCATCACCGGCGAGAACATTGACCGGATCGCCTTCGGGACTTGGAGTACCAGGGAGGACGATCCGAGTACACGCAGTGGTATGCGTCGCTATGGGGCAGCCAAATTTTGTCTAGTTACAATGATGTTTGCTATCCCCCTCTTACTCGCCTTCCCATTCGTTTAATTGCATGCTGACGAGCTGGCTGGCAAAACAGAAGTGAGCTGCAACGACGTCTAAGCTTGGATCCTCTACTTCATCGTATTACCAGTCGGAGTTGACCCTGGCTCGATGCCCAGCCCCGCAGGTGTTGCCCGTCGCATCGACTGGTTCGGGCGCAACATTGTCCACGGCATCATTATGCCAATCATGGGGTATGTCATGATGTGGCTGTATCCGGAATCCAACGGGAAGATGCGCACCACCGCGCGGTCCGCTCGCGACGTCATGCTCGCCGTAATGGACGTTTCGGTGGCCAAGGCAGCCTACTTTGATGGCACGGCGCTGGCAGAAACGGCCTTGGAGGCCCAGGATATAAGGAAGCGGGAGATGATCTGGCGCGATAGTGTGCGCTATACACAGCTGAAAGAGGGTGAGACAGTACTTAAGAACTGGAAATAATAAATCGGACGTGGTTTTTCAGTCCTTTGAAATAGCATCCAAGTCGTTCAAACAAGCTCTTAAGTAACTTAGGTAGTCTACTAGGGTTTCTGGAAGTCAATTTCACCTTACTTATGTAGCAGGAGCGCTAGGTTATCACGAGGAATAACATACAAGCCGCAAAGTACATCATTGAATAAATCAATAAGCTTAATAAAAATAATTTTAAATTAAATGTTGTTTTCTAATTTAACTCCTTTAATTTTGAAGGTTTATACATACTGACTTTATATAAAAATCGGTATTTCACTTTTATTTTACTTATTACTCGGCGGTGTTAATATAAACTAAACTAAAAGTTATAAGTTATAATGTACTGGGTTTGATATTATATATAACTTTCATAACAAACTTTATGTTAAGACCGCCGATACATTTTAGCTTACAGAATATGACTTTAATAATACCGTAATATAATCTATTTATTAATGGACTTCGGCTAAACATCCATTAAACAGATCTATAGTTAAGCACAAGCCCTAAGAGGTTGATGTATAATTTCAAAGCGAAGAGAAGCATGTTTTATAGATAATGATTGTTGTATTATAAGGTTGTTCTACAACTTCAAAAAGTTCAAACGAATGTAAACTGTGTATCTCCTTCTACCCGATTCTTTTCCCACGGTCTCATATCCCGTCATACCCATGTAAGCTTGTGTCTTTGAGGTTCTACTAATGTAACCCTCAAGCATTAGGCGAGAACAGTCAGGCCACCTACTTGGGGATGCAGGTTAAAGTGCCGCTCTGATCGGCGCATTCTGTAGGACATGTTGTTAGCTGTCTGTCGCCTTCAACATATTATCACAGATATTACTCACTGCCATTGACGGTCGAACCATCGGTGGAAGAGCCAGCCTTGTAAGCGCAGCTAGAGCCTATGCCATGGCTGCAGTTGTTCGGGCAGTTGCAGGCGGAGACTGCATCATTGGTTATTCCTAGATTCTCTGACCTTGGGTGCTTAGAAGTGGACGAACCTGGGTCCGTGGCAGTTAGGGCGGCGCCCATGGCCTGGCCAGCGAAAAGGAGCGCGATGGCAGAGACGACAGTGGTGGTCTTGAAAAGCATCTTGATGAAGATCTTGAGAAAAGTATAAGTTAAAGAATTTTTGAAGATTGAGGTTTTGTAGTGCTTGGTAGTTGTAGTTGGGGTTGTAGTTGTGTTTGTTCTGGATGTGGATGGAAAAGAGAAGTCAACACCGGTGGCTATCATGCCTCTTTTATAGTTTTTCACTTCATCTTTCTGTCTTCCTATTTCCCCCACCCGAGAAACTCTCCGTTCCTATTTTGAACAATGAAGTTTCTAAATCAATCTCGGAGTTTCTTCGAACCTGCATCATGACGGGGCTCATCCATTGTACACAGTGCTTTCCTATCCTCAAACTAAATTGAGGCGCTGATCGTTAAGCGAGTGGTAATATCATATGACTCCGAGAAGGCTGAAAGGAAGTAATGAAGATCATTACAACATAAGAACATAAAATGGCAAGATTTCTTAAGCCATAACAATTATAGGCGGTGGTTACACAAAGGGGATCAACCTCGCTCTCGCAAGATGGCCACTGTTTAGGCTCAGCTGAAGACGATCATATCAACAGCAAGAGCCGATTGGTATAACTCTCCGCGCGGGCATTTAAAACCGAGGTTTTCGGAAATTTCTACATGCGATCAATTCGGTAATACGTGCTAAGTCAACGGATCGGCACTCTTAATTGTGACAACAACGGCAAATGTGAGTGCATCCGCGGGATAGCTAATTGGACCGGCTAGCAGCACTTGCATTCATTGTCGGCTCCGCCTTAGTCTATTTTAACCTCACCGCAAGGGATGGATGCCGCGTCGCCCCTTACAATACAAGAACTTTCGCTACTAATTCGAGTCCTACAGTAGCTCTTAGCCCCTTGTCCAGGCTCGAGCCATTAAATGACATAGAAAAGTTGCCGCAGGAATCGAAGTCTTTAACCTACCTAGGTATGATTGTAATGCCATGACTTCTACAATGTCGAAATACACAATAGCATAGTAGTAAGTAATATGGCCTGTATAATCGACATAATTGGTGATACGAAATGATGTCTCTTCCATTTCATCGCGAACTTGGTAAGTTAGGTCTCAGACTAAGTGAGTGTAAGCACCAAGATGGGACATGCTGACAATCACGTCATGTGGCGCCTATACCAGTATATATTAATGAGTGGTCGGCAGCCCAAAGCTGAAACTTGATATATCATAAACAGCAGAGTTCTACTATGTAATGAATCCTTTTCTACTAAATGGACATTGCTTATACTCAGCCGCAGACAGGCAGATTTTAGATTAGCCTTGTACGTAATCGACCTAACTTTAAAGTTATGAGATCTACAGCCACTTCTACCTAAGAGGAATGAAGTTATAATTCAGAACCAATTAAGCGTGTAAGATCAAACCTTTTTCATGCCTTAGTACGCGGCGACCACTTATTGGCCGTTTTGATAATAATAATTGGAACATACACTTGTTCGTGTCACTGTTACCACTGTGGGCATTGATATGGTCCTAGTTCAACCTGCAAGAAGTACCATATGAACCATGGATAAGAATAGTATCTAACATGATGTGATAGGTTGTTGAGAGTCTAGCCCTGAAGCATGGTATCTGCCCCAAGATCTACGTGCTCTTACGGAACAAGTTAGGCTATGTGCATCGTCAATGTCGGGCCCGAACTACTACACTGAGGCACGTGCGTTAAATCCATCCACTACACTTTGAAGGCATCGTGGGCGTAGTGGGTGGAATAATTGTGGAGTTTTCATGAGTTGTAAGCTCATTGTTAACGTTTACTAGTAAATTTAGTGGTAGCACTAACAATGAGGCTAATGTGGCTATGCACGTGGTTAAAAAAGGGGCAAACCTTCACATCCAACCTCCTGATATTTTAAAATTCAAATCTCCCCGCCATTTTATATTTGAAAATTTAATGATTCTATTGAATCTATTTATTTAATTTTTCTTATCCAGTGTAAAAGGCCGTCGAACTTTACCAGCTCTTTAATACCATCAATAACATGGTTATGATAATAATCATACAGGACGATGGCATCAAGTGGTGTCATCTGCTGCATGATGGTAGCGACGACAAAGTCGGCGATGCCTTGTGTTCCACTTATTTTCTTATTCAAATATCAGTATCTTGTCGATACTAATCCACTTAGCACATCCGCTAATACACCCATTACACTGAAGCCTCCTTGTTACACTTCACGAGAGGCCATGGTGTAGTGGGTGTAGTGGTTCTCGACACTGTGTGTCGTTGACGACGATGCCATTCGCTTACTCGAGGGCTCCGTGTCATTGATACCGCCGGTCTTTGCACCGCATGTAGAGGATCACTCAAGGAGTTGACGCTGTCCCAAAACATCACTCTGTTAAGATAGTTGAAGGTGTTGATGATCGCGATGTTGATGACGTTGCGACATGGAACCTGATCTCAGCTAGCTAGCTGTATGTGGGAAGAATGAAGTAAAGCGTGATGGTGTACACTACTACTTGCAAAGGAGTACCTATCATGCAACAAAAGGACAACAGCACATGTGAAATGGGATTTAAGATTTCCCTCGGAGAGGCGCTGATGTCCCAAGATGGAGCGGCCTCTGCAGTACAAAAGTTGCCATTCTGGGCCCATCGATCTTGCGACTGGTCTGTAATAAACCAAGCAAGCTCTAGAGGATGTGTATGGAGTTTAGGACCAATCTAGACAGCATTGGAGGGCGGATAATCGATGTCACTATACGGACACTCGTGGGTTTATATGTCACGTATCTGTAGCAAAGTTTCGGTTTAAGATCCTAATATTTTCTCTCACTTTCTAGTTTTGAGGTGATAGCAACTGTCATTAGATACTCAGAATAATCTATACATCTCCCTTCTTACTAATTAAACTATGACATATAAGTGCATGTGGGATAGAGCGACTACCTAGGTCCATTAAAGAGACTAATACTTCAGGTAACTATAATGTCATTTCGATGATTATACAGCTCTCATTTGCAAGTACGTTGCTAGTGACATTCCTTACTCCTTTACAGCCTCTATGAAGAGAAACATTTAAGCAACTATTGTAAGATGTAAATATAGTAAATATACAAAGTCATCTCTATCTGTAAATGGCATGCAACTATGAAATCAGCTTTCGTAAATAATACCAACTTTACCCTACGATGGTGTTATCATTCTAGGTCGAAACCAAGTAATCTTTGCGTTTTAAACTAGTATCATCCAATCGAATTTGTAATGCAACTTTCCGTTGAATTTTGCGATTTAATTCTGCAAAGATATCGTAGAGTGATAGGGTAGGGAGACAGCAGTTTTTGGTGCGATTTTGAGGTATTACTGTAAACAGTAAACTGGATGGAATAATGTAACTAGTGGATTATATGACTAAATGGGATATCGCTATAAGAAAATGAAGCTTATCCGAATTTAGATGATAGTAAAAATTCCGACACGATGGTGCAATCCCACTGTGGGGTTAAGGAACCAAAAACCCGGGTTCCAATTGCGCAGATCCAAAGGTCTCACGGGAATTCAGAATGCAGTTGCTGAAATATTCCTAAGGAGCATTCCTCTTGTGATAGCCTAGCTAAAGTTGTGTGCTCGTACGCTGGTACGTATGATATTCGGGGAGAAATCTTGATCAATTCTGTCATTACGTCATTTTGATCTCTTCTACTCTGTAGATCTGGAAACCACCGCAATTTCTGATTACCAAACATCATCCTGCCCGCCTATCACTCTTTAACCGGCCGATATCATGGGCTTCCTCGAGTTCCTCTCCGCCTTCTTTGGATGGATATATACATTGTCATGGTCATTGTCGTTCTACTCGCAACCTTTGCTGAACATACGGAGGAAATCGACCTCCGGCACCACAGTAGATTTTCCGTTTCTCAATACCGTTGGTACGTTCGTCTGATTGTACCTCAACATGGACACATTTCTCTAACATTCAGAAGGGTTTCTTGCTTATCTCATTTATAATACTGTGTTTTACTCATCTCCCGTCATTCGCCATCAGTATGCTCTCCGTAACAATGACCATACACCAACGGTAGCAGTCAATGACGTCGTGTTTGCAGCGCATGCGTTCGTTGTCTGTGCGGTCCTAACTACTCAGTACTTCATCCCCTCTATCTGGGGTTTCGAGAAGGCGCCAGGCACCCGCCCGTCGCGCCTCATTCTCGGTGTTGTGACTGGATCTTTCATCGCCGTTGCCATCATTATCTTCGTGGTCGTGTCTGTGCCTCTCGACGCAGACCCCAAGACTGCATGGGCATGGCTAGACGTCGTCTACACGATTTCATACGTCAAGCTGTTGATCACTGTTGTCAAGTACGCGCCGCAGCTAATGTACAACTTCCGGAATCGTAGTACGAAGGGCTGGAGCATCTGGCAGATCCTGCTGGACTTTCTGGGCGGCATTCTAAGCATCGCTCAGTTGGTCATGGATTCCTGGTTACAAGGCGACTGGTCCGGCGTTACGGGCAATCCGGTCAAGTTTGCGCTAGGGAATGTGAGCATGCTGTATGATTTGGTGTTTATGGCTCAGCATTATGTGCTCTATCGGGATGATGACAAGGTGAAAGAGGGCGAGGTAGACTCGCTTCTTGAGAGGGGTGAGGATAGGCGGCGGTTAGATTAGATATGTGGCAGGTACATGTAGGTTACCTAGGTAGTTGTGCTTATTTCCCTTCACCAGTTTGGATAGATACCTATATTGAAACGACGACCGAACTTGCTCCTGACGCTCTCAAAGGAGCTGAAAGTGTGCATAGATTGTTGATCATTGTTTAGACTGCGGGTTTACCATTGGATCAGGTGCGGATGTTTGCATTGCCACACCTAGGTCAAGCTATTGGCAGCCATTCGTCTGTTTGGCGCCATTTGGCAATATGGTCTGGGAACCAAAGTAAATTAAGCCTCCTAGTCACCGTGTTCATCTTACAACATGAAAGCTCGCCTTATGAACAAATCACAACATGCTTGATTGACGAGTAGGGTTTCCAGAAGAGATTGTAGGAGTCGGACAGAGGAATCCAAATTTTTACCATTAGATACCTTTTTCATGCGAAGAATCATAGAACCGAATGCGCGGTGTCATCATGAAACAACCGACTTGATGGAATTCCCATCAAGATCCTGGACCCAATATGACAAACCTAGCATGATATGTAGCTGAATAATGGTTCCGGCCAATCGGGTAGTGGGCAAGGCAAGCTGCAGGAGAGTGCCGAGAAGATGGATAAGATCCCTGTATTAGCGGCAGCAAAGTCAAGCAAACACCACAGGTGATATAGATCATTTGTTGCTTACGATGTAATAACAGGCGAATTTTGCTACCAGAATCTTGTATGAGGTGCTTGAGATAGGATTGTCTAACATTAGACGAGATCTTGTGCGAGCTTTCCGATCTAACTTATACGGATACGGTGAAAGCGTAATGAATTGATACCTACCTATAAATGAAACAAAGTACTATGACACACACCTTAAATATAAATATATTTCACCTGGAAGCTAACAAGGTGACAAGGTAACAGCCCTACCTCAAGTAGGAAGGAATGAAACCCCTTTTCTGGATGTGACAACCCACCCCTAGGCTAGGGTGCCCCAGATTTTCGGTGCAGTGCAGGTGCCCAAAACAAAGGACTGCTAATTACAGCAGCCGTAGGGTTCTGGAAGCAGCGTGGCCCAGGCCCGACACACTGTTACCCCGGAAAGCTGCAGGTGCCAAACGAGCCTAGCTGGGCTCTTTTGTAGCCCCACCGACGTAATAACAGACGCGAAACCACCTAGTGTAGGTACCTACAGTACCTAGGCAAAAAAAAAAGGCAGGAGAATTCCGTGTGAGAAAATTGCCAAACTTTCAAGTAGAACCGATCTCGCAATCCAGTAATATATGCACGCCACGTTCTTCTAGTACCTAACGGAGTAAGGATACCGGAGAAGGAAAAGAAAAAAAAAGAAAAACAAACAACCAAACACTCGCAGAGAGTGACTAACTGCCCCAGGCAATCATAAATTCACGCACATGGGAGAAACGAATTGGCTTTGAAAGAAAAAAAGGTCTTTCTTTCCTTAACTACATCATCTGCCTTCGGGCCGCCACGCAACGCAACACCGACCATATTCGAATTCAATTTCTATCTAATCGCATGCAGCAGCAGAAAAGATGTGTCGCTTCTTGGTAACTATCCCCCACCGTCACAATCTCATTTGGTCACGCGAGCCGACGAAGTACGAGCACAAAGAAACTAATGATGGTTGAACGTAGGTATATCGAGGTAGCGACGAGATCCTGCTCTCTAAGCTGATTCTTGATCCGACTCATTCGATCCTGAAGCAGTCGTTTGATTCCCGACTCCGACTGGTAGGTTTACACCGTTCCTGTACCTGTACTTGTACCTGTACCTGGATGCACGGGAAGTGAAAAGACGGAAACCAAATTAACATAAGGTCCTGCAGGATACGCGACGTGGTCAAAATAACGCAGATGGCTTCGGTATCGGTTTCTATACCGACCCGAAACTAGGTGCTGCCCCTTGTCTATTCACCTCCACCATTCCCGCATGGAACTGCACCAATCTCCACCGTATCGCCTCCAAGACGGCTTCCCGACTCGTCTTTGCCCATGTTCGAGCCACCACCGAAGGATCCCTCAGCGAGGACAACTGCCACCCCTTCTGCCATGGTAGTCTGATGTGGATGCACAATGGCGGTTTGGGAGGTTGGAAACACATTAAGCGCAAGCTTGGTGAACGATTACACGACAAGTGGTATCTCTGCGTGCAAGGTGGCACCGACAGTGAGTGGGCTTTCGCTCTGTTCCTTGATCGCCTCGAACGTCTGGGTGTCGACCCGAGCTCTCAACCTAAGGGTGGCTTCGGCCCGGGTGTCATTCGCAAAGCTATGTTGGAGACGATCCAAGTAATCAACGAGCTGACAATGGCTATACCTGAGAGCGTTATCCAGAGCGAGAATGTCGACACGAGAAGCTTGTTGAACTTCGCAGTCACGGATGGACACAGCATCATCTGCACGAGATATGTCAGCAGCAAGACCGACGAGGCAGCAAGCCTCTACTATTCCTCGGGAACGCAGTGGGAGACGAAGCCGTCCAATGGAAACGATCGAGACTACCAGATGGAGCGCCGTGACAAGGGAGCTGATATAGTTCTCGTTGCTAGCGAGCCTCTCACCTTCGAGCGAGGTATTTTCTTCCCCTCCCTCCCCCCAATTGCAGCTACATGGAGCATGCCGAGTGAATACTAACATATTAATAGAAAACTGGGTGAATGTACCTACCAACTCCATCTTGACCATTCATGGCCAAACTGTCATGGTCAACCCCATCATTGATGGCTACTCGGACCGCGATCCATACCACAAGCGTTCTTCAGCTTTTGCCCAGACCAAAGGTCTCACCACCAACGAGAAGGCAGCCCCTCGCGTGGCTAGCCCTTTACCTACCCCGAATGTCGATCTTGAGAGTCACAAGCGTATCCTCGCTCCCATGATTCCTCCCGGCATTGTCCGAAGCCGCACTCCCGAGGGTTCATCAATGCCGGCACGCAACAAGACCCCGCTTTCTTATTCCGAGTCGGTTCCAACACCGTCAGATGTCCGTGCCCCTCCGAGTGATCCGCCTCCGCGCCAGGAGACTCGCCCAGAGATGAGTGGCAAGCTTCCTTCGCAAGGCAACATCAAGAAAAAGCGACGGTCACTCAACATTGGGGAGCAGCCTCATCCTGCCGACCACCAGGTAGATACAGAGTTGCCGATGCCGGAAAGTCCTGTGCAGAGCACATCTTCCTCGTCGAGAACTCCTGACTACACCACTTCGGAAAAGGCAGCCCGCGTTCTTGGAATGTCTCTGTAGAAAGGAGACAACATGATACTTCTTGACGGTGAACTGTTCGATGGCGATTCGACAGACCCCGATTCGGGCAGCCAGCATATCCGTGCTATCGAGATCCCCTTACCCCCCTTACAATCCGGAACCGACTCCCGAAACATGACTCTCAGACTCGTGATAGAATGGGCTTTAGATGGGGCAGACTAGCAAGGCGTTCTTGGCTGCGGCGGTTTTTCGTACGAATGATTTTGCGTTCCGAAGCATAGCATGAAAAGTGGTTTGGCTTGATCCCTCATACCCATTAATGAATTTGTGTGGTTTCTTTTCTGCTATGGCTGTGGGGGGTTTTCGGCTCTGATGATGAGTGAGTCTTGTTGTAATGTTGGTTGATGACTAAGCAACTTGTCGATAGATTACGTAATCAGGTAGTCATAATTCACTTGTCCTTTTTCACTTTCTCTCTTAACTTTCATCAATATTCTTACTCGGTGATAACATAGCAACCCAATTCAGGTGAACTTGCCAACGGATTGTATTGATCTAGATATTCTAGGCCTTTGGTAAAGTTATCTAATAATATCTATACCCGGGCTTCAGCACCGATTCGAACTGACCTTGTCGAGAACCGCGCTGCCACTGGCCTACTCGATGTGGCGATATCCCAGCTGCCTTCTCCAGTGCGACGTTGTAGAGCATCGCTCGCCGAACGCCCGATTTTCGCCGTCGGCGCTGGCTCCGTCGTGATGGTTATTTCTTGATTGACGAAGATTCCATTGGAGGGTTGAGAAGTAGTGACGCCGCTCTGCTTCCGGTCGTCGCCGGCGACGAGGATATGCTCGTCACTGCCCCAAGCGTCGGCGTCCTATAGATTGCAAGCGTTAGAGCACTACCTCTCGCACAGACGTAGAAAGAGCGAGTTAGCTTACCAACGGGTGCACCGGCCGCCGGCGCCGGCTTAGGTTGCTTAGCTCGTGGCTTGTGTTGGTGCCCGAGCCCGATCTTTTGCCGCCCAGTAGCGCGCTGCTTTGCCCGAGCTTCTTTACGCACTTTCGGAGCAGCGGGTGCAAGATCGGCAGGTTTGTCACCGTGATGGCGATGCAGGTCTCGCGGTTTGCCCATGCCGTACCATCGTGAATACTTCTCATGTTTCTGTCCTACCGCGAGAGTAATGAGACGTTACGGGTTAGAAACGTCATTGCTCGGGGTGACCTGGACCGACACGAGGTGCTGCTGACTTACATGCATGATGATGTCGGCGCGAACGATGCTAGTGATCATGGAGAAGATGGCGCCGCTAAACAGAAACACCAAGACGATCTTTCTTCGCCAGTCGATGTTTACTTTCCAGAGTAACTGCGAAGGATACTGTCAGCGACGAAATGGTCAAGTAAACCCCGTCCTGGGTAAGCTTACCGGCAGAGGAATGGAAAGGAGGTACAGGTCTGTAAAAACGTTTGGTATACAGACTACATATACAAAAACTCTCGAGATCGCTGGCTGACAAGAGTCTGGTTGGGCTGTTAGCAGCAGGCATATGCTGCGTGCATGCTCAGCAAAAAGAGAGGAAAGGGTAGATATACTGCCTGGGTTAGGATTGATCTGCCAGAACTTCGAAAGCGGCTGGCAGGATAAAAGAATGGTCAACTGCACAGCGAGGTATGTGACACCCAAGAGAACATATGCAAGACGAACTCGCAGCGTCAGGTTACTTAGACGCTCTCTATTTAGGCTTCCGTTAGTCGTGGAAGGGTTCAATGCAAATGAGACGAGAAGAGAGAGCACAACATACGTCAGCCGCGAGTAAAACACAGCAAGGCAGAGTTTGAGCGCCCAAAGAGTGAAAACGTATAGGCAGACCGCAACGATTGCTGCCTTGGACCCGGCTTGTCTGAGGTCGTACTCCAATCTGTCCACATCTATCAACATCGCACGTTCCTCGTCGCTCGAGTAGCTATTCGTGAAGCCGCTTAGTTCCGTCATTAAATGATAATTTGTCCACGTTGAGACCCCATATACTATCTACGTACCTCGGAATCACTCAACGTTAGCCCCCTTTAACCTTTTTCTTGGGGAGCGAGACTGACATACAGCTAGCAGAGGCATAAGATAGTCGTCGAGTTGCCACTTTGCGGGTCCGACATCTTTCCATCGAGCAAATACACGCAGTAATATGACGAAGACTCCTATTGACAAGAGCGTGAAGTCTTCCGTCGGGACGTTAAAGCCGACACCGTAGGAAGTATCTGCCGACGTATCTGACTCGTCTGACATCTCGAGTCGTACACCTTGCTGAATAAGCGAATTGATATTATAGGTATCGAGGATTCCGTAAAGAAAGCTAGCCACGGTCGACTCTGATTACGGCGTAATTAGCAAGTTCGAGCCTGCGTCCCAGGACTGTGTGAAGATTTAATCGATGATATATAACAGAAGCAGCACATCTTCAACATCCCAAGACATCACAGCAATCCAGGCGGGCTATCGCGCTTGTTCCATAGATATGGAGCTTTAGGCAAACCGTTGTTTGATCCGATAAGATGATGCATCCAGTTGTTACCCTCCAAAGGCATTGTCGAACACGCATGGTGCAAGGTCCATGTTACCAGGCGAGTTGTCAACAAACCTGCTCCTCATTTGCTTATCTAGGCATAGCTACTTGTCTTTGAAGTAAGATCTTAGGTCTTCATAGGAGTTGACTCCAATTTTTTAAAAGCCATTCATTCCTCTTGGCGCTGCTTCCTTACCAGACTGTCGGTATCACCACAGCAATGTACCCAACAGTCCTTAGTGAGCTTTGCTCGCTCGTTGCTAATTTCTAGAGGGCTGTATATATAGGTAGACTTGGTTTCACTGCATCATTCTAATGCGCGCTGGAGATGCTGTGATTGTCTATACATTCTACAAGTCATCTGTCGATCCACCACGTCGGCGACGTGTTGATATAGTGTTTGTTACGACATCCGACGCATTGTTTGCTCAACTTTCGGCTACGTCATGCCTAACTAGAATCTGGAAAAGGACTTGCGCACAACTTACTTAGCTCGTCTATATAAGACTCCTGGAAGGTGACACGTACTCGATCCTTTGGGCATCTCTTGTATTACGCACCACGGTCGTAGGACTCGAGATAACCTCGGATACTCCCATATAAGTTGGACCTAATCTCATTTGGTCTTCGATTATAATCCCACCACCACAGAAGAATTACACCTCAACAGGGGTGAAGCTTCTTCTGCAATCACGTACAGGTTATACAAACCACTCCTTACGGCCGACTCGAAGCTGTGCTACCTACTCTTACCCCAATCCTGTTCTTTTGGAAAATATGTGGTTTTCAAGGCCTAGCAGATGTCAAACGAACGCCTAATAGTACCGTCACAACTATCAGAAACATTGGTCTTTCCGGCGGAACGGTCTATTGGACTTTAGTCTTGACTTTTTACATTAAACGCATCACAATTTCTCGTCATTAACGTACATGAAGTTGAAAAACATGCTCACACCACCATATGAAGTCGGCATGTGTTTGCCCTTCATGACTATCGTACAAGACTCAATCTTTGGTGAACGACGAGCCCGCTCTTCTCATCGTGACAAATAGGTTAAGAGGCTCCGAAGCGGACAGGGGGTAGCACGGCATTGCGTTGTAACGGCCCCCACACCACACCACAATCTACCACATGGGTATAGATGCCTAGGGGCATGTATGTAAGCTTACTTTTTGTCCCAGGTTTAATTGGCCCTAAATACTACGCGAGTGAAGGATCGCAGGTCGAGATCCAACCAGATGATAGGAGATTGATCGATGTGCATTATCTACTTGGTCTCGATGAACCCGTTCCGTGTAAGTCTCGCTCATCCCTACCTTTGTCGGTGATCCTAACCATGAATTGCAGACTAACAGTCACATTTACCCCCCCTTTTGGCCGCTTACCTCCTTATCCCCCTTCGGCGTCTGGCCCCTTCCCCCACAAAGACTCTTGTGTAACTTATTGCTATCACCAGGCAGCCAGGTAAACATCTAGTAGCCTACCTCTGCCCAAGCTAGCGCGCTCACGGGATACAAATACGACGGCATCGAGACCGGATTTCTACCCGATCTGGAAAATGGTGCCCGTTCTGCCACATTCTGACCGCGTCTCGAGCTGTTGGCTAGGAGGAGCTAACGCGCGTTTCACGCTCGCTCTTACTATCAGCTCACTCATCTCGGTCCGCACTTGCGCGACGACTTTGCTAATACGCCGGGGAATGTGACTCGTGACGATTGGCCACGAATGCGGTCTTCCCGCATAACCCCTCCTGCTGGTGACATGGTTGGCGATAAGTCGACGTTGTATTCGGTGTCGCTTGGGGTGGGTTCGACGACTAGGTGCACAAAGAGCGTGATTGGCGACTGCGGAAAAGTGATGCTTTGGTCTCGTCTTCCCCCTGGCTATATAGGAACCATACTTTGCTACCTATATACGGGCGATATCCATTTGCGCTTCCTCCCCTAGCAGTTAAACAGCGCCATATTTCAACAACCTAGACTCGTCCGAGAGCTGCAGCAAGACATGGCGGACGTATTTGACTTCATCGTAGTCGGCAGTAAGTCGACCCGCTCACAAGGTCACACAGCTCCGGGATAACCAGCTAATATACGTTGCATAGGCGGACCCGCGGGTAGTTCGGTGGCGGCGTCGCTCGCCAAGTCGGCGAAGAAGCCGGCGGTGCTGTTAATCGAGGCTGGGGGCAAGAACGACGACCGCAACTTCCGCGTCGACGGGCAGCGGTGGACCACCTTCCAGAACACGGCCATGAACTGGGGCTACAAGACGGCGCCGCAGGAGCACTGCGCCGGCCGCGAGCTCGACTACTCGCGCGGGCTGGGGCTGGGCGGGTCCAGCGCTATTAACTTCAGCGTGTTTAATGTTGGTCCAGCCGGCGACTACGAGGAGTGGGCGCGGCAGGTCGGCGACGACGCTTTTAAATGGGAGCACATGCAGCGCCGGTACAAAAGTTTGGAGTCGTTCGACCCTACGCTGCCGCCGGGTGTAAGCGAGAAGTACGCCGCGCCGCAGGCCGAGGACCACGGGACGTCGGGGCCCCTGAAGACGGGGTACGTGGCGGAGGCGGAGAAGGACGTGGCGCCAATGCTCGAGCTTTTCGAGAAAGCCGGATTCCCTATAAATCTCGACCACAATTCTGGCAATCCAATCGGCTTATCCCTTGGCATCAACTCGTCGAGCGGGGGACTCCGGTCAACGGCTCAGGACTTGTTTACGCCGGTGCCGCAAAACCTCACCATTGTCACTGAATCCCCGGTCCAGCGTATTGTCTTGGAAGGCAAGAAGGTGGTCGGTGTGGAATCGAACGGAAAGCAATGTAAGTCAGACACTGATGTCTGTATCTATGGCATACGTACAAACTCAGCAGAATACACATTAATACACGAGCGTCAGATCGAGCTTCCAAGGAAGTCATCCTCTCAGCCGGCTCCCTGGACGACCCCAAGATCCTGATGCACTCGGGCATCGGGCCCAAAGCCCAACTCGAGAAATTCGGGATCCCCGTGATCCAAGACATCCCAGCGATCGGCCAGGGCCTGCGCGACCACGCCTTCGTCCCCCTAGCGTACGCGCGGGCGGGCGGCGACACGGACCGCGCCTCCTTCTACGGGGACAAGCAGGCCATGGCGGACGCCCTAGACCAGTGGAAGAAAGACGGCACGGGGCCGTGGGCCAAGTTCGCGTGCGAGCTGCCCATCGGGTGGTTCAAGCTGGACGCGCTCGCGGCGTCGGCGGAATTCCAGGCCCTGCCCGAGGCGGAGAAGGCGTACCTTCGCGACCCGACGGTGCCGCACTACGAGCTGCTGAGCCACTTCCCGATCCACTGGTTCGTGCCGGGGTTCCCGGACGCGGCGCTGAACTACTCGTGCCTGCTGGTGTTCCTGTACAACGCGCAGAGCCGCGGCGCGGCGACGCTGCAGTCGGCGGACCCGGCCGCGCCGCTGCGCTTCGACCCCCGGTTCCTCGCCGCGCCGTTCGACCGCCGCGCCGCCGTCGAGTCCCTGCGCGACGCGTACCGCCTCGTCCGCCACGAGGCCTACGCGCAGAACACCGTCGCCACCATCGCCGGCCCCGCGGACTTGTCCGACGACGCGCTGCTCGACTACTGGCGCCAGAACATCAGCTCCAGCTGGCACATGTCGGGCACGCTGAAGATGGGCCGGCGCGGCGACGCGGACGCGGTTGTTGATAACGAGTTCCGGCTGCTGGGGTTCGAGGGCCTGCGCGTGGCGGATATGAGCGTCGTGCCGATCATTGCGAACTGCCACACCCAGTCTGTCGCGTACCTTACGGGCTTGACTTGCGGTGAGAAGTTGATCGCTGAGTATGGTCTTGCCTAGCCTCGGCCGAATTGGCGTTTTCAAACTAGAGATGATTAGTGAAGAAACCAAAATGCCCGTTCTTTGTCACTAGCTTGGTCTGGCACTCTGCCTGTCCTCGTGATCTTAATGCGAGACGATTCGAATAGATTTGTGAGTATATACCATAACTACAAGCCCACGACTTCAGAGCGGCAAGAAACTGGATTAGTAACTGTATACCGACCGTTGCTTTCAAGAAAGGGGGGATCAAGTCTATGTAACCACACACCGCAAGCGGGACTTGGAGTGCTATCTAGATACATACAACGACGACTAAAAGCGCCACATTCTAAAGCAACCTTTTTAACTCCTCTCATCCTATCGTAATAATTCATCAAGGCAAGTACGGGTCAGGTCGCGTAATTCAAAATAGCCCCCACCGTCCACGTTCTTTCTCGCTCTTCTTGGGGCCACCCCTCACCCTATCCTTCTCCAAGCCCTCGAGCTGTCGTAGGCTCTCCATCTTCTCGAGTACCAGTTCGAGGAGCTCCTTGCGCCTGATGACTTCCAGGTGCTTCTTGATCTTGGGGTCCTCCTTGGCGAACTTTTCAACTTGGTCGTCCGACAGGTGGCGCCCGAGCCGCAGGTCCAACTCGCGCGGGAAGTTGTAGTAAAACTCGGAAAGCAGCTCCACGTTGAGGAAGAGTACAGCTGTGGACGCGAGCTTGGACGCTACTGCGTCCAGGAAGACTTCTGGGCAATGGTATTTGTTCTTGATGTTGGCGCATTGCTTCGACTTGACCGCAAGCATCCGCATCTTGATAATGTCGGCACGGTCACGGAGGAAGATAGCTTCCCGCCCTGTAGAGGTGTTAGTTGAATATCATGATTAATAAGTTGGAATCAGAAAAGTCAAACCTTTAGAAAGGAGCTCGGCACTAAACCCTCCTGCACCACTGCGGCTGTCTCCTTCAACCAGCACGTCGCCTCTCCTTGCCTTGTCGACAAAGTTCATGACTTCTTTCAATTTCCTCCGCCCGCCAACTGTTGACTCCATGTCCTTCATAGCACTTTCAACGGCAGTCAATTCTTTCTTCAGCACGCCTTGCACATGATCTCGTCCTGTGGTCCACTCTCGCTCTTCCATGTCAATTTCGAATTTGAAGGGCTTGATACAGTTTTCCACTTGGTCGCTAGTGCTGTAGAATCTGTCGTTCAATATGGATGAAGCCGCCTCGGTAATGGCTTGCCTCGCAAACGGGTGGTTTACGAAGGTCGATTGACCAATGAGAGCATCGATGTGAGACTGGATTGAGCCGGCTACAACGGTAGTGGCCAACCTACCAACACCAAGCTTTGTAAGTGCCGAAGTGGATGCGTCTAGTTGCCTTCGCCAGTAAAGAGAGGTCGTGTCTGCCTTGGGGAGGTCGGCAAGGCTATTAGGCTCAGCGATGGGAACGCTTAGATCATAGACAGGCTTGTTCCAGTATCTTGCTGCCAATAAGTCGAGCATTCGTTGGTCTAGCTCGTTCTTCAGAAGCTCGTGCATTTGCGGTCGGCCAAATTCCTCAGTAAATCGCTTAAAGGAATGCTTGAAAGCGTCCAAGCTTTCAGCTAGGTAGGACTCGGCAGACAACGGTCGGTCGTTGTACTGAACCTTGAACTCATACGTAGCTTCTTCCAGTTCCTGCCGTATCGCATCGCTCGTGGACTGCAAGCTAGCCGACATGGTTTGCTCCAGGACGTGCATGAGCTTCTTGCGTAGCGTTGTAGTTCCAACTTGAACATCCGAACCAGGACCGAATTCCAAAGGATGAGAGGTAAAAAAGGAGTTTTCGTTTCGAGTAATCGTAGACGTAAGGTTTACATTGCCCTTCTTAAATAATCCAGTCGAGGTTGGCACACGAGGGATGACACCAACATAGCCTAGACGAAGCGGGTATTGCTTATCGCTTAAGATTGACGCACCCCGAACAGGGTCGACTAGATCCATCTTTGTAACAACACCTATTGTCCGCTCACCTCGTGGGTCAACCCTTCGACTAGCACGAAGAGCCGTCGAGTTGGCTAAATCAACATCAGCAGCTGAAATAGCTAGGATGACATTTGGCGCTTGTATATATTTATCGCAGAGTTCTGATATCCTCTGCTTGAGCTCCAGGGGTTGGTTCTGCCCCACAACTTGAATGTAGCCGGGAAGGTCAATGAGCGAAAGATCCGGGACGTTTGGTGAGGAGATGGTCAAGCGGATTGGGTCATCTGAAACGCATTGGCTGTCCGGAACAGCCAGGTTAAGTTCGGTCAGAGTCCGTTGAATAGACGAGAAGTCTGAGATCTTTCCCAAGCCTAGGTCAGCAAACTCGCCATATTCGGCTTGCGAATCAGGTGTGTTGATGAGTGTAAGCTCAATGGGTCTTCGAGTGACCATGTTTGACCCCTTGGGCAAGAACTCGTGTCCAACGATAGCCTCCAGCACAGAACTCTTTCCTGACGACTGCGATCCGATGACGACAATAGATGGCAAAGTGAGGGTACTCGATTGTCCGACCCTGGCTAGGATATTCCGAATTTCGATCATCTTTTTTGTCAAGACCATCATCTGGTCATCCTTGGCCATCTCGTCAGCATTTCGAGGGTCATCGTCTGTCTGTTCGTAGCCGTACGCGGCAGCGCTAGCACCAGCTGCGACTGCGATACCGGCCCTGCTCTGCTTTGGTCCCTCGCCTCCAGGACCATCGCCTTTTCCAGTGCCTATCTCTTCCTGTACTCTTAATATCCTCTGCATCCACTCTGGTAGTTCGACCTGGTCTTTTGTGTTTTGCCATCCTTGCATCGTCTGATCGGCAATATTTTTGGCACTACCGAATATACCTGTCGCTGTATTCGTGACTGTGTCTGTCGTGGTACTAATAATATCCCAGGCATAGTTTCCGGCCTCTATGATTTCTATCAGTCAAAGTCCCCCAAAGGTCACGTTACAAAGTTAACGCACGTGTAGCCTGATACTGAATCCATGCTAATCCACCTATCATCACTCCACCTGCCATAGCAGGGATCCTTATGAACTTGACCACCAACCGGGGCAGGAAACGTGCAAAGGATGCATTGCGCACAATAACGGCATTGTGAAATGAGTTCACGGGGAACCACATGCGACGACGGGTTGCGCGAACCGCGGCATCGGCTCGTAGAATACCCCCAGAAGGAAGCTGGTGATATTGTCGTACAGCTCGAATCGGGGCCGAACGCATCACCGGGAGGCGCCCGACCGCTGCTATCAACCGTCCGCTCATGCCGGTGACGAGAGGCGGAGGCGGTCTAAAACCCAGTAGTAGAAAACCATGAAAAGTTTAACAGCTCCAAAGTCTTCGTTTTGACCCGAAGGAAAGGGGTTGTTGGTAAGTTGGTTGGGTTATCGCAGAATACACGCTGGCCGTGGGCTGGTGGTGGTGGCGTGAAAGGTTGAAGCTTTGAAAGTTGATTAATATTAGGCGAGGTACATTTCTCAACATGGACCACTTATCAATGCATGTGGTTATCGACGGTACCCCACGTAGCATATGACCCACTTTTGTGAATTGTGGCTGGTGGCGCGTACTGTGGCTTTCTCATAATCCATTTTTGTCAACTTTTATCCACTATATTCCGCAAGAGAAAGCAAACTTGAAAATATTAATTTATACGAATCTAGTCGACGAGACAGTATTTCGCCGATGACACTAATTATTAGAGAGTTACCCGTACCGGGAGTCCATGTGACCGCCCTGGCGTGTCCCACCGTCCACATGCACCAACGGGCCACGCACGGCAAGATGCCAACCATCAACCAACAATCCATCCCTAGTGCCGGGTTTCTTTCTCCTAGTCTCTTCCTCCTTCAACTTCTCATTCACCATGGATTCCACTTCGATTACCTCTGATGGCAGGGGCCTCAAAATTATCAATGCAAGCCTTTTCCGCATGGGGACCATGTCAATGGCTAAGGCCTACATAGCTCTAGGATACCGAACTCATCATGGGCTGCTCGAAGATGTCATGGAAAGTCCGTGGTCTCTAATCGAGCACGCTGCTGAAGCAACATGGCCATCCGTACCCGGAGCCCCTGAATCTCCGCATCAACCGTACACTCGTTCGGATTGGGACGCTATCTGGGGCTCCTACGATGCCGTTACCGACCTCGCATCGCCATTTGCCATTGAGCTGATCAAAGCGTATCCGGAAGCTAAGGTTATTATCGTTAAGAGAGACTTTGACTCGTGGTGGCCGAGTTTTAGATCTCAGCTGCGCGATACCGTTATGAAGCAGCCATTATCAGGTATCCAAGCTTTTGTTACGTCCAGGCTACTCGGAGTCCGCCCTGTCCACGCGATGCGAAAAGTTATTCTTGGGTTCTTCGGTGCTAGAACCAGGCTGGAAGTAGACGAGAAACGAGCTCGAGAAGCATACGACACGTATTTCCGCCAGGTATGTCAGTTAGTGCCTCCTGAAAGGAGACTGGAGTACAAGATAGGCTCGGGTTGGGCGCCGCTTTGTACATTTCTGGGCGTCGATGTGCCTGCCCAGCCATTTCCCCAAGCAAATGAACGAGCTGCGCATACGGGCGAAAGCCAATCGAGACATATTAAGTTTTTGGTCAATGGAACGAAAGTTATTGGGCCTTGGGTTTTAGGGGCTGTTGCTATTAGCATAGTCTGGTCATACCTAACAGAGGCTCGCATCTCTTCTGTCCTAAGTTTTAGATAGTCAGTTTGTATTGGACTTGCGCTGAATTGTAACAGAATGACATTATCACATGAAATCTTTTTAACATTCTTAAGGCTTTATAAGTATTATCTAGTTTGAAGGAAGTACATATTCCGGTAGGTACATACATATGTGGGTAGAGTAATGAAAGAGCATTTTAGGGAGGCTTTATATATTAAAGTAGTAGTTGGTTCTGTTGCCAATGAAGCATCGCCCGAAAGGGGGTGCCGAGGCAGTAGACAACCCAAAGTTTAAGCCCGGTGGTGCAGTGGTAAAACGCTGAGAGTCTAACTGGAAGTGTTACTCTACGGGTTGGTGCATTTTTGGCGCCAAAAACACTTTTTGGTAGGTCCCGAGTTCGAGTCCTCCTTTGTGGCCTTTTTTTTTTGTTTTTTTTTTGTCACATTTGAAACAACATTTACCTATTCCACAATACATCTCTAGTACCTATGAATGAAGCCTTTCATCTATGCTATACACCTAGGCTATAATCGTGGCTTGCGCTGTACATACCGACCTACCTCCCTTGCTTAGGTAGTTAGTAACTTCAATCCGTTTCTGACTTCTGCTGGTTGTGCTCTCTCTTTCCTACCGAAACCAACCCTAAGAACATCAAAATGACCGCAGCTTCCGATAATTCCACGTTCGTCCTTATTACAGGCGCAAATCGAGGTGTGTTGCTTTATTGTCTTACTATATCTTCCTAGTGGTTGCTCTCCAGGTCTAACTAAAGGTTGTGTTCTGCCGATCCAGGCCTAGGGAGAGCTCTAACCGCTCGGTTTCTGCTTCAACCGAACACCACAATCGTGGCTGCTGTGCGCGACCTTGAGCAAAACTCCGTATCCGAACTTCCCCATGCTGCAGACAGTAAGCTAGTCGTTGTCAAGATTGATTCTAGGTCGGATACAGATGCGCAAGACGCAGTCAAGCTTGTTCAGGCCGAGTTTGGAATTCATAGGCTGGATGTCGTCGTAGCCAATGCAGGTTATGGTACAATGTATGGAGATCTATCACAAGTGAAGCCGCACGAGGTTAGGGATCTTGTCGACATCAATACCATAGGTAGGATGATGGTTCGCATGGCATACATATTTACATGATACTGACGTGATTTCCATTCTAGGCCCGTTACGTCTCTTTCAAGCCGTCCGGCCGCTCCTTGAAGCTGGCCGTCGGCCTCGCTTCGTATTGATTGGAACACCAATAGCCAGCATTAGCGCAATGGAGGATTCGCCCTTCCCAATGTTCGCATACGGCGCCAGTAAAGTTGCTGCACACTACCTCACGAGGAAAATCCACTGCGAAAGCCCGGAACTGATCGCTTTCGTGGCGGATCCTGGGTAAAGTGTCCACCCTTTTATAACACTGCACAGGTCTCACTAATGCCCACTCCAGGTTTATGCAAACGGACATGGGAAATACAGGTGCGCGCCACTTTGGATACGAGCAAGCGCCCGTACCAGTTGAGAATTCTGTCAACTTCATATTTAGCCAGGTTAGTCGTGATTTGCAAGGTTGTTGTAGTTCAGTTACTAATAACTGGATATAGATCAACAATGCAACGAGAGAGCAGACCTCGGGCAAGTTCGTCACTATTGAGGAGTCGCGAGAGTTCAATGCATGGTAGCTTGGTATACAATATGCGCAAGACATATCTGATTCGACATGTCTGGTAACATCTTTCCGTTCTTTCTTGCGAGAATTTGCACGGTGGGCCATGAAAGTGATTTCTTTACTTCGCATCCACCCATGGCATCTGCCAGCTCTTCAAAGAGTCTATCCATCGCATCATCATGTATAGGTAGCTGATTAATTTGGCTTGCGAGAGCTTGCGCTCACGAATTTCCTCAGAATTTCCAATTAACTTTCCAGAAGCTAGGACTCAGTTCTTCGCTAGTTACTTCGTGTTTCCCCACACTACCGACTAGTTGTAGGAGTAAAGAATGAGAGGTTAATATGTGCATTGCTTGGTGACGGCGCACACCTTCGATAAAATATTCTAATCTTAAAGAACATAACGACTATATATAAATTAGTACGAACCGAGTGAGTTTCCGAAGAACGGGAGAAGAAAGGACAACTTACAAAGCAAGGTTTTCCCGATCAGTCAGGTCTAGCTGTCTTGCATCGACCACCTCTTCTCGTCGCTCACCACTCTCATCTATATGCTCGATAACTCCAATTTCCCTGATCTCTTCACGCTTGGCTAGCTGGTCTCGCCTCTTATTTTCTTTCACCAAGTAGTACCGCAGGAACAGCACGATGAAAGTCGGAAGCACACATGCAACCCACAGGATTACCCACCATGTCACGATGTACCGCGGCTTATATTGTGCTTGGAATAGTTGCGGCGACAGAATATTGCCTAAGCCGTACCCGACGTGATAGAGAGCGATGACAGTGGTCTTCTTCGTGTGTCCCGCGGAGCAGTTGGCTGCCCAGATCATGACTACGCTGTAGGGGATTCCACCTGTCGATCGAATCCAGATGGCGGCGAGGAGGCCCCAGCGGTTGCTCCAGGGGAGAGTGATAAGTAGGATGCTGGAGATAATAGGTGGTATGTATGCAGCGGCCGAAACCCATGCCCGGCTGTTGCGCGTCTTACCCAGTATTATGGCCGCAGCGCCAAGGGAAATCAAGGACGTGAGACCAGTGATGCAGCCTAGGAGGGTGGTCTGTAGAGTGGTGAAGCCGAATGACTGAATAATGAGCGAGTATTGGTTGGTCAAGCCGTTGGCCATCTCTTGTGACCATGAATGAAAAAAGAAGAGCCAGGTCTTGGGATCCTTGAGTGCTTCGATCAGCTGGTACCGTTTGAAGTGCTTCTGTTCAATTCCCGAATGATTCGAAGCAATACGGAGAATGCCCTGTGCCCGCTCCTCCAGGGTTAAGAAGTGCGCGGACATCGGGTTGTCGGGAAAGAAAAACCACACGAAGATACCGTAGATGACAGTCAAGATTCCAGTGATAACTAGGGCTGATGTTAGATATTAAAATACGAAATGAGCGTGGGAAGCTCACCCATGAACCATTTCCAAGAAGAAAAGCTGCCTGTGTCAATCCATAGCACCCCGTATGATAGCAAGCCCGAGGTTATGGGACTAGAGTTACCCGAAGCCCACATTATGGGCATCAAAACAGATTGTTCATCGTACGTGAAGAACATAGATAGTATCAGCAAGAACGCAGGCACGATACATGCCTCTGCCAACCCAAGAAGGAAACGAACGACAAAAAAGGATGCGAAGTTATTGCATGGGATATGTAATAACAGAATACAACCCCTATTCAAGTTAGCTAAGTCGGATAGAGCAGTATGAAGGCCAACTCACCAGACAATGAGATTACCGGCTAACCACTTCGCAATCGGAAACCGCTGCAGCGCCCAGTTTTGAGGCCATTCCGCTAGCAGATAGCCAAGGTAAAAAATGGATGACAACCAGTTATACTGGTTCGAATTCAAGTGTCCATCTTCGAGAATGCCGAGAATAGAGGAACTTCCAAGCTAAGAATGGGCATGATTAGGCTCACGTCGAGTTCCTTCAGACATTGATAAAAGAAAAGGGGCTTCTTACTGTTTGCTTATCCAAATACATCAGGTGATATCCTACACACAGGAATGGCAACACCCATCGTATGCTCTTCTTGCGGATTCGTTCTGCTTCCTCAACTGTGGGGGGCTCAACCTTAACCTGCAAAAAGAGCTTATAGCTTTCGTCGGCGAGCCTGTCCGGCAGTTTAGGAGCCTCGACGGGAACCTCGATCGATGAGGTCTGTTCGACGGTTTTGGACGCCATAATGTGATCTTTGAAGAAACAGACAGGTCATAGACAGCACGGTAGGTCCAATCCAACCGTATGAATAATGGAAGCTCAATTATAAGGCAAATCAGTCCTCGTCGCTATGATCGCGACAAGGTAGCACTCGTCAAACCCCATTATAATGGCGAACACCCCTTGCTGCTGGGATTACGTCTCCTCCTAGTAAACTTATCCGATATTTGCATTCTAGATCCACTAAGGAGATTCGCGGTCCGATTTTCATGGTAGGATTCCTGACTTTGCCCAGAATAGCGAGGTTCAAGGAGAGGGGAAACGGGTTGCCGAATGATAAGGTCTTAGTTCGCAATCCATGTCCTGTCTTGCGCCATCTCGGGTCCGTCCGGTCAATCACGCGAGACACCCGGCTCCGGAGACGATACTGTATATGATCTTGGCTCAGGCCTGTTATATTAGAAAATCCCAGAGAATAGAACGTTTCTCTTCACTGATAAACTCTATTCATTCGAATCATGACAGACACTTCAAAGTTCCAAATTGCCATCATTGGCGCTGGTATCGCCGGCCTCGGTGCAGCTATTGCGCTGAAGAATCACCCCGCCATTGACGTGCAAATATACGAAAAAGCGGCAGAGCTCAAAGAAATAGGTGCTTCTATTGCGCTTGGACCTAATGGAATGAGAACTTTGGAAAGACTTGGTGTAGACGATGCGTTGGATGATGAAATCGCCTTTCGCAACAAGTCGAAATACCCCATGATCTACCGGTGAGCTGGCTTACCACTAACTTCATGGTACTTAGAGACTCACCGGAATCTAGACATTGGCAAACTAATGAGATAATATCAACCGATTCCCACGCTGGCGAAGTCGAGTATCGTCACTTGACGTCGCGCTTTTACAGGGCGCATCTTCACGAGGCACTTGCTCAACAAGTCGATCCGTCCAGGATTCACCTGTCCAAGTCCTTCGAGTCTGTCGCTCCTGATACGACTACGCAGAAACTCCTGATTACGTTTGCGGATAGCACCACAGCTACAGCGGATATCATCCTTGGCGCGGATGGAATTCACTCACCCGTAAGGACTTTCTTCGCGCCCACCTCAAGCACGGGCTGGACTGGATGGGTCGCTTTCCGCTCCGTCTTCCCCTATTCCCACGTCGCCCAGATCAAAGACCTACCCGACGAGGCAAACCACTTCTGGGGACTAGGCGGCAAGACGTTGTTCATATCGAAACTTGGGAGGGACCTTTTTACCGTCGTAGGATCCTACCAAGCCGATCCCAATGCGCCGGATGCTCCCTACAAGGACTCGACGTGGAACTCGGACGGCGACGTCAGTGTTCTTAGGGAATTCTACAAGGACTGGTCGCCTTTGGTGCGCCAGATCGTTGATGCGGTACCCTATACTAGGATCTACCCGAATGCGGCAGCGCAAGCGTTGGACACTTGGGTTCTAGGCGGTGGAAGAGTGACTCTCGCGGGCGACGCCGCGCACGCTCACGGGGGCGCGTTTGCAGCCGGAGGCAGCCTCGCACTCGATGACGCCTGGGCGTTCGCCGCATCCATCTTGCACGTGTTCCCCGAGAACGCGACTAGAAAGCCTACCGACGCGGAGCTTCTGAAGGCCCTGCGCATCTACGAGAAGACTCGGAAGCCGCACACCGACAAGGTGATGAGCGTTGTCCACGACAACAATGCGAAGAAGCTGGCACGAGCTTCGCAGGCTAGTGAGCCGGAGACGGATGAGCAATTGAGAGCTAGGATAAAAAATCGGCCGGACCCGAGTTGGATTCATGAACATGATGTCCAGGCCGCGTTCGCGCGAGCCGTCGCTGAGGAGGATACTGGTCCAGCCGAGCCGAGTGATCAGGCTAGGTTATGAGAGTGAATGGTCCGAGGTAGCGTCGTCTTTGCCTTACTCCAGTCTACGCAGAGTTTATAAATCTACCTATAAACCATAATAGACGTACAATTAATTCACCTGTATTTGGCCGTTGCTATTATGGAAGCGCGATATTCGGCGATTTCCTGGGCGTATTTGTATGTCGTAAATAGTGAAAGTATTAATAAAGTTTACATGGAGGAAAAAAACCCAAAATAAAACACTACGATTAAAGTACGGTAAGTTAACGAACGACGGCGGACGTCCGTGCCCCATGTATAAAAATGGCACTGTACTGCAAGCCACAATTTTTTAACTTTAAGCGACCTGGGACCCCGTGGTCCGCCGTCAAAAATTCAATCTTACTACTATGTATGTATATCATGTAGGATCATCATCGCTGGCGACGACATGATCGAATCGCCTAGTTAAAGGACTAACAGCAGGCCTGACGCCAGTATCAATACCCAACGCAGCTGAACGTGATCGATAATACTCGGGATGATAGTCTTTGGTGCGTTGGTAATATTTGCCCATTGTAGACAAGGCGGGTAGGAATGTATTTGTCCAAGCCCTCCCTTGCATCTCGCCCCTCGCCCTCGATAACTCGTGATCAATCACATGGGCTGTTTTCTTTGACTATTATTGAAATTATCATTACAAGTTTAAATTTAGTCTCATACGCATTAAACAGAGTTTAATACTGCGCCTACTGCTGACTCCCATCATGGTCGACTTGGCAGCAGACTACGTGGTCGTCGGCGGTGGCTTGACCGGATGCGTTATAGCATCACGCCTCAGTCGGAGCGACAAGAAACCCAAAGTCATCCTCGTAGAAGCGGGTTCTGATCCATCTAGTAACCCCGCCGCCGCCGCCTTTTTGAGTGGCCTTTCGCTCCAGGGCAGCGAATTCGACTATGTCTATCAAAGTGAACCGGTTGCCAACACGGCCAACCGTGTGCATACCCTTACCTCCGGTAAGGCTCTGGGTGGAGGCAGCATCCTAAACTATGGTGGCTGGCTGCGTGCGGATGCTGCGAATTACGACGAATGGGGTGAGATAGTCGGGGATAGTCGCTGGACTTACGAGGGCTTCAAGCCGTGGCTGCGAAAGTCGGAACACTTCCACGACTCTGGCGCAGACGCTGACCAGCATGGCTTCGACGGACCAATGCACGTTATTTCCACCTCTGCCTCCGAATCAGGAGAACGAAAGTACCTCCTTCGCGAGCCGGTGCGGAAGTCATGGGCCGAGCTTGGTATCTCCCCAAATCTTCAAAAAAAGAATGGCACCGTCACCGGCTTGACCGAGATGTACGAGAATTCCCGCGACGGCATGCGGCAGCCTTCCCACAAAGTATATCCTCTAGACAACGTGCATGTCTTTACCAATACCATGGTACACAGAGTCATCTACTCCGGTAAAACAGCTACCGGAGTAGAGTTGGCCGACGGTCGCAAAATCACAACGCGAAAGGAGGTCATTATCTGCGCCGGCGCTTACCGCACTCCTCAACTCCTCATGCTCTCGGGTATTGGCCCGTCCGCTGCTCTCACCGAGCAGGGCATTCCTGTGGTTCACGAGTCCCCACAGGTTGGCCAGAATCTCCACGACCACTTCGTCATATACCTCGCCTTCCGCCTGCGGGACCCTTCTCTAGGGTACGCTCTCGGGAGTGCATCTTGGCAGAATCCCGCATTATTCAAAAGCCTGCCGTGGGACTGGGTCGTCACCGAGCCGCTCCCAAGAGACATCGCCAGGAAGCACGACTCTGAGACGGAGAAGCAGAAACGCGGCCTCTGGGAGGTGATTGCTCTGTACGTCCCTCCCGGCATCCCGGGTATTCCTGTCGATGGAACCCACATCGCCACCTCGACCATGGTGCTTTGTCCTACCTCTCGCGGCAATGTTTCCATCCGATCCAGCACTCCAAATGATCCTCCGCGGGTACAGCCAAATTATTTCTCCGCCCCGTTGGTCCGTGATATTCTCATCCACGCTACGCGCCAAACCCTCAAGGCCATGCTAACAACTGGTCCCATGAAAACCATCGTCGAGAGCGAAACTCCGCCCTCTGGAGAAGGTTTGGGCGGCTTGACAGCACTGACGGCCGATGCTAGCGATGAAGAAATCGAAGAGAGAATCCGACGCACTGGAACCCAGCACCATCATTCTGGGGGGACAGCGGCTATGGGCAAGGTGGTCGACGCAGAAGGTAAAGTACTAGGTGTCAAGGGGCTAAGGGTAGCCGATGCAAGTATCGTTCCAATCCCTTTAAGTGGGCATCCACAGGCCACGCTCTATGCCATGGCCGAGCAGATAGCTAATATGACGATTGAGGATGCTTGAAAAGGAGATACAACATGGAAAGGCTTGAATGGTGTATGTACATACAGCTCAAGCATTGAATTTCCCATAATCGGAAGCGATGTCTAACAATACAGAACACATATAGAATTCTCGAAGCTGTCCGATAATGTGTGTGAGAGTAGTGGCTTCGCCTAACAAGCCTCTCCTGGTAGTAACATATTCGTCAATAAAGCCCCATTTCAATTCAATCCATGCGATGCTTTCTCTCCTGCCAAAATGCTAACTTCAATAATTGTAACAAGAGCTTCACTTTACGGAGGTAGCTCATGGGATGTAAGACCATAACGTGGTTAAAGCCAAGTCTAATTTACACATGCAAATGCCAAACGATTTTCGACACACGCCTCTACGAACATTTTTATTGTTTCAAGGGCTAGTATTTCTTATTTATTTTTTTGCCTTGGGACTGCTTATTATGACATCTTGGATGCTATTCGAAATAACCCTGGTCACGACGTATCTTCATCTCGTCATCCTCATCAACCGAGCTTAGTATTGTTAAAAATTTTGAGTAATAATTAGTATTGGATTAGTTAAAAAAGTGTTTTAAACATGTGTGAGGTGTTAGTACAACATTAGTCAGTAAATGGATCGTATTAAGGTGCGTCAATCAAAGGCTTCGGTCAAAGGCTTCAGTCAAAGCTTCAATCAAAGAATACAATGCACAACTACTTAGGTATGTTTGATTGTTACGAAAAGGGTTTAAATCGCTCTTTCCTACGCGGGTGTTTGCCAAATATATTCTTCGCGCAACTTCCATGAGATACGGCAGGACGTGCGAAAGCTTGTGATCTCAAGTTTCTCTCCCAGCTCTTAGCACCTACCATAGTACAACCCAACAAAGCCACCCAACCCGCGCCAATAAAGTCCGAGAGCAATCTACGGGCAGTGCGATAGCTTCTGGCTAAACCCAATTTATTATTAGACATCCCACCTTCTAGATTCTTGTCGTTCGCAATCCATTACTTCCTCAACTTCAACCATGGAGCCCTTACGAAGGCAGCTCGGCGAGGCGCAAGGCGCGCTCCACGAGAAAACCACCCAATTCAGGAAGCTGAAGGTAGCTCATGCAGCGGCACTGGAGGAGAAGCAATCATTTGAGACAAAGCTGCAACAACTTGAAGCAGAAAATCTACGTCTCCGACAGTCGAGTGGAGCTGTTGGAGGTGCTGCACAGGAGGGGAGTGGAAGCCCAGACTCTATCATAATGGGTGAGGGAATGAGCAATGTCCCGGTGGCACAGACAGGAAATGAAGAAACGTTCGTGATCACTCGAACACAATGGCTAAATGCCGATTCTAAATACCGAAGGGTGAAAAACGAGTTGGAAGAGAAGAATAGACTCTGCGAGACCCTACAGCGACAACTCCAGGTCAGGGCCCCAGCTCCTATGGACCTTACCGAAGATCAAGTCGTAGCCTGCTGGAAGAAGCTACGCGATCAGATCCGAGATCTTTCGCTAAGGAAATTCAACAAACTGAAGCTGGTGTCGGACACAGGAAGACAAGAGTTCGAGCAGCTTTCGACGAGATGGAAGACCTACATGACCAACGAGAAGCTGACCTGCTACATCGTGCGTGCGCTCGTCTGGCGATACATCGATACGGGCCTATTCCAAAAGTACTGTCGCGTATGGGGAAGGGAATACGGCGGCGTAGCTACGAGATTATCGGACATCTTCGCGCCTACGGTATCCGATGCAGAATTGCAGGGCTGGCGAATGCACACGGCAGCAATGTTTCATATAGCATGCGAGCCTGACGCGACCATCCAGAACGAGTTGGTGACGAAGGTGTTCGATGCCATAATGCAAGTCGCGGCGAGTAACGAAGCGGAAACTATCAAAAAGGCCCTGGCGGAGATTGTCGGTACGGCGGCAGAGCTTAGCACGATTTTCGCCCGCTCAACATTCATGCCACTGTTTTCGAACGCGCCCGGCAGCAACCTCATACGTGGATTCCCATTCCGAGAGGAAATAATGGAGCTGAAGGGCAAACTTGGGGATGGAAAGGACGTGGATATCATGGTCTCACCGTGTCTGTTGAATACGGAAGCTGACTACTCCGTCCTTATGAAGGCGGAGGTCATCTGCTGAGGGGACTGGGCATCGACATTAGCATCGGCGGAGAAAGGGGATGTTGCCGTCGGGCAACGAGAATCTGGGAAAGTTGTGGGCATGGCACAATTATTCTACATGTCCTTCGCGAGAGGGAATAAATGACTTCTTTGATACCCGCCCCTTTACCTACCCAGGTAAGGGGCACTTAAGTTAGCAGGTTAGGTGGTTAAATGAGCTGAATTATGTTAAGAAATTGTATTATATTGTACGGTATCCAGAGGATAACTATAAATTCCAACAATCGTGGCGTTAACGCAATGCACTAGTTATTAATAATATGACCTTTTTATCCGAGCGTTTACTGCTAAAGATTTTCCCTTTTAGTGACAATTTAGCCCTATAATAAGTGAGACCAACTGCTAAATCGAGCCCGCCAGTTGTCGGACATTTGCTCGCTCTCAGTGAACCACCCCCCCTCCATCGATAGGTAACCATACTTTCATCATCAGCTACTAAATCCATGGCCACTACCACATCCGAGCTCATATTCTCGCCGCAGGCAAACCACAACTTTTCACGCATATTGAGCGACCTCAAACGGTCCAACCTTTCTATTACTAACCGTCTGCGTTCCATACGAGAAGATGCAGACTTCGTATCGGATGTGGCTGCCGCATTTGGCCGCCCGCTGATCGCCAACGAGCGATGCGGCAGCTGGTACATTCCTCCCGAGAAGAAAGGCGGTTCGGCTTATTTCAAAAGCACCGACGGCCACACCGGACAGTGGAGATTCAGCACGCGCCGGCTCAATTTCCATCTGCTGGGAATCATTGGCGATAAGGATGGCTGCATCATCGTGGACTCGACGCGGAGAGGCAAACGGATACCGGATGCGCTCAGCAAGACGGTGCCGATATGGTGCTGTGTGCTAAACCACATCCTGTTCCCGGAAATGCCATTCTCCCATGAACTCTTCACCCCTCCTAATATCGTCTCAGAGTCCGAACATGCCCAAATCGAGGCTAGAATTCCCGAGCACGTAGATTCGCTGAAGGCGCTCGATGTGGATGTGAACGCCTTGCGCCAGCAGGTGAAGAAGCCCCTTCGACCCGTGTGGGTCACGCAGGAGTCGCAGCTCGTCCCGACGGAGGTAATCTTCGACGACTTCCACCCCGTCATCTGCTGCACGAGCTCCCGCCGCGTTCTTGGCGGAGAGATGAGCGAGGGCGGCTACATCCAGGGCGCCGGCGACGATACTGAAAACTGGGCTCTGGGACTGACACCGCCAGTTTTCTGGCGACATGCAGAGACGCTTTTGTCTACCCCGGAGCCGGATCTATCTGACGTGGTGCGCTCGTTCGTTTCGTCTCAATCCACAAATGAGGATCATTCAACCCCCAGACAAGTTGCGCCGTGTCTATTTGTTAGCCGCCTACCAGTTGCTGACGACCTATCGGAGTTGACTTGTACGATTGAAATCCACTCCAAGACCACTGATCCAAGCTCCTGGGTCAAAAGTCCAACGCTCATGGAGGTCGGCGTAGGCAAGCACAAACTTGCCAGCCGCAATCTCCGCATAGCTCTCCCCAATATCAGCGACTTTGTGCACCAATTCTTCGAACGGACGAATGATGCCCTTCCTGCGAATGAATCGACAGAACCGAATGCAAATTCACTTGATCCAAGACGGATCGTGATTGCTTGCGAGACTGGCAAAGATATCTCCGTTGGGGTCGCGCTTGCGCTCCTATGTCAACACTTCGACAGTGAAGGCCACTTCAGCACGCATCCGCCGTCTTCTGGTCATACCAAGAGCGATATCAGAATCAGGCTTAGCCGCATCATGACGGATTTCCCGGAAGCAAACCCAAGTCGAACGACAATACAGAGCATCAATAGTTTCCTCATGGGCTAGAGACCTTGCTCTCGGAATTTGTAATAGTTAGTAGACGAGCTATCGTCGAGTATCATAGATGATACTAGCGCCAAGAACCCATCTATAACATATCACGCAGGATACTTGCGAATGTCCTCCCGAAGCCTATATTGAAGGTTAGAACCGTTGGACAGCCTCTCCTGCTAGTTCTACTCAAAATTCCAAGCCACGTCGACCTCGCAGATGACGTGCTCATTTGACGGGCATAAGAAGCCAAACTCCCTAGAACTTCAGGCCTCTACTACCCAGCCAGGAGTCGCTTAGAACCACACTAACTCTGGCAGCGACTACCACTGATTTACGATATCGAGCGATTTCTCCGAATGAGAAGATCTATTAGTGATATTCGTCATTTAGATATCAGAGCATCTCATTTCGCAAGCCATTGCCTAGGGTTGCAGATATCTAAATGATATCAGCAATAATATCATGATTTAGATAGGGAATTTCAGGGGCAATCTATATATCAGTCAGCTTACCTCGTGGAGATATATTCTATCACGTCTGGTTCCATGTCCCCATCTTGGCGATCTTGGATGATAAATGATATAACGAGACAAGCTGGTGAACAATCCGGATCTGGACTCAACCTCTATCATTATTATCAAACCTTCAACATATATTAAACCTCGTCACCGCCCCAATCGCTCCCCTGAAACACCAAGGACGAGTGTTTAAATATGCCGCTGCCGACCACTGTTGGACAGATTCTCGGGAAGATCTGGATATGCGGAGTTGGGTTTAAGGGGGTAAGAGCGAACTGTCTACAAATTCATGGTCGATGTTCGTGTGATCGTAGTCAATCAACATAATCACCAGGCTATTTCTATTGCATTGGAGATAACTCGTGAAGTTTATAATTAATGTAGTAATCTCTGCTGGGAGGCTGATAATGTTGTGGACCTAGAAGATTAGAGGTAAAATTCTCCATCCTTCAGCTCTGCATCTACATCGAGCAATCCTCCCAGATCACAAAATGCTTATTAACACCCAAGGAACCACCCAGACCGGGTGGGATCCAACCACAATATAGCCCCTACGACCGTTCGTCCCGTTCGGCCAATCCGGTACCGAAGGGCGGCTGCAGGATCTCGCAGGATCGTTAACCACTTGGGATGACAGCCCGCCCACCGGCACGGTCCCGAACACATGGGATGAGTGGCTTTGTACTTCTCCACCCCCTGATTCGCCATCTTAGGGCTGACGGGCTGACGGGCTGAATGCCTTTGATTCCTGATTGAAACATGCCCCCTAGAAAAGCCATCCCCCAATTCGCCTCAATTCGGTGAACCAGATGGAGTTATTCTGTGGTTCTTCGGGCCCGGTTTGTCGCTATGTTTCGAGGTCACAGTAAGCCCCAAGCAAGCAGCGACGCCCTCGAAGATCGAAGATCCGTGACGTGAAACAAAAAACGTACAAGAGCTTCTAGGCAGCACTTTTGCAGTATTGGTTTTTTGTCTGTCTCATGCTATATACTGCGCCCAAAGGAAGCCACAATGCTACGAACAGCCATCGCGTTTACCGTGGTGTGTAGAGTGTCTCATGCCATGCATCTGCATCTCCGTGCATGATCTCGATACCAAGTGTGTGTCTCTGATATAATTAGATCAAACTGCGTGGTATCTGAAATGCGCATCTTCTGCGCCTTGATCATCGATTTATTTATCCCTTTTGCCTGCTGCCTACCTGAATGGTTTTTCTTTCATAGTCGAGATTTGCGTGTCTATGCCTACCTATCTAGGTATCTATCTAAATATCTAGTGTCTTTGTCTGATGTGGTAGTTTACCTGGCAAATGCCTCCGTCCAAGCAAGCTATCCCTTTCGTTGCTGCCGTTACACCTTTCTTCGCTATTGCCATTCTAGCGGTCGGGCTACGACTTCACGTTCGCGTGGGTCTGCTGAAGAACCCAGGGGCGGATGACTGGCTGTGTCTTGGGGCAATAGTAAGTTTTCACTCTTGATTGATGTAGAGGCTATAGGCTGAGAGTCGTGATAGTGTTGCTCCCTCGGTACATACTTGTCGAATATGTTTTGTCAGTAGCACCAGTCTCATAATCTTGGAAGCCGAAATTTTGACTAATAGGGCCGTATGATTTTAGCAGTATCAGTAGGATTCGGTGACCCATTGTCAAGTATGACTCCCGAAAACCGACTCGTGGCTATGCAGGCAAGTCTTTCAACCTCAGTTATCCGTGAAACTCTGTAAAATAGGAGACTAATATGCTGTCTCCCCTTTTCAGACGATATGGAGCTCACCACCTCTCTGGGGCCTCTCATCCTCATTAGTCAAGATGTCCATAGTAACATCATACCTGCGAATCTGGTCTTCCAAGCGGTTTAAACTCCTGTGCCATGTGCTCCTCTCCGTCGTCGCCATCTTCGGGTTGACGCTCTTCTTCGGCAGCATATTCGCCTGCATGCCCATCTCGATCTCCTTCATACCGCCGGGCGACCGTAACCGAGATTCGTGCATGGACGTGCCGCTCTTCATGTTCGTCACCTCCATCATCAACACTACCCTCGATCTACTCATCTTCGCCATCCCGGTGCCGCTCGTGCGGAAGCTGCAGATAGCCAAGAAGCAGCGCATCGCTTTGCTATTTGTCTTTACCGTAGGAGCTATCGTATGTATTGCGTCCATTATGCGCCTCGTGTCCATCTACCAACTCGGGGAGAACCCGGACCCGTCTGCGGGTGGACTCCCTCTGGGGCTCTGGTCGGGGGTGGAGAATAACCTGGCGATCATCTGCGCGTGCCTGCCGACCCTGCGACCTGTGCTTGCGCGCATATTTCCCAGGCTACTACATAACTCGGTTGATAGTTCACCAAGCTGGCGAGGGAATGGAACGGGGAGGCGATACCGGACGCAGCGCACTACCCGCGATGATCATGGCACGTATCGCATGCGCGAGCTGCCCTCGGAGGATTTTCGTCACGTTAGAAACAAGCCGAATAATGACGTGGAAATGGGAGTGATGACGGTGGATTCAAATGCCGGCGCTGAGGTTGAGAGACCCTCCGAACCGCCTTATGTGGATAAGAACGAGACATGGATCTAAATAATGGTTAATCTAATTCATATTTCATCGATTCTTGACGATAATGTCATACTCATTACTTCGGGTATCTTGCCATTAGAATACACCCCTTCTATCACCATGGTATCGTTAGTCCGGGTAGCGTCTACAGTCTTATTCCGCGCCCAATTCCAAAATAGTCCTTTTTGTCATGTCGTCTTGAACCCAGCTCACGATCATCTGGCCAACATCCCCAACGAATCCTTCATAGTGCTCACCCCTGAAAAACAGACTGGTATGCGCGCCAACTTGGTCTATATCCTTCATAAAGATCCTAACCCATTTTGGATCTAGTTGGCCGTCCACCTTGTGCGGTATGTTGCAGAACTTGCGTTCCTTTGGCTGCTTTGGAGACTTGCTCTTGTTTTGAGATTGCTTAGTTGGACTTGTCGGAAGTGACATTTCCAAATCTGCTTGTGATTCTTGTGGATTTGTAGGGTCATCTAGACATGCACTGGAGGGATCGGTTCTATCGTTTGATCCCCCCGATGTCGACGATGCCGCTGCCTCTTCCTTTTGGCGCCGCTTTCGTTCTTCCTTCTCTCGCTTCTCTGCTTCTTGAGCCAACTTTTTCTTCTTCTTGTCGATGATCTTTTGTCTCTCCTTAATAGCCTTTTCGCGATCCTTGACAAGCTTAGCATAATCTTTCTGCATTTGCTTGGCCTCTTTTTCGGCTAATTTCCGTGCGTCTTTGTCCGTATACTGCTCCAGATTGGGCGGCTCCGGTTTTGTAGGGACTTGTGGGATTGCAGGGAGATCAAGGCCTAGGGCTGCCATTTCTTCGGCGAGATCAGCTGCAGGATCCGTGTCCTTTTCAGGCGGGGTTTGAGATAGAGAAGTTTGGTTTTTTGACTGTAAATTTGTTGCCGTGCCGCTTTCATTCACAGGAGACTCAGGGGCGGGCATATAGCACTCTGAGGCCTTATCCTTCTGATCCTCTAACGGTAGATTCGACACATTGGATTCTGGTGGCGATTGAGTTTCTTCGGGTATCGGATCGGGGGCAAGTAGCTCCAGGCTTGAGTTGTCATCATCATCAGCATTGGCGGAATATTGAGGCGGAGCATCCTCTTCAGGCATAGCGTCCCTGATATCTTGTGAGTTCGGAAGCCTGCTATGGCTCTGGATTGGTATTTTCGATGCCGAATGAGATGATCCTGTTTCTCTCTGCGATTCAGGAATCTCCGAATTGTTGTCCGAGTCTCGGGGTTTGGGCTTCTTAGGATACCCATGGCATATGGTATAATACTGGACGAAGCGAACTCGTGGGGGTACATGAGGGAACCCTTGGTACTTTATATCGTCTACATCCTCTAGTTTACGAATGTTTTCATATCGCGTCTTGAGGCTGTTGATATCCAATAGGCACCCCCCAAATTCCAGATGCGACATGATATGATAGCTGGCAGCATCAAACAGTCCCTCCGAATTATGTTTCTCAACAAAGTGGACAATATTTTTCCACCAGCCCCGGTCCTGAAGGGGGGCGTCATTGGTGAACGACGGATTGAAGTTGGGGTCAAATGTCATGCCATATGGGACACCCCCTGGTGATCTTTGAGGAGCTAATGAATGCTGAGAAGGACTGGATGGGTCCGAATAGATGGAAGTGTTTGCAGAGGTAGCATGAGATAAGGACTGTGGCGATTCGCTATCCGGTATAGGCTCCGCTGATAGATTCGCCGCGTCAGGTTTTGGCCGAAACAAGCTGGCAATGCCGGCTGTGATGACGCTCGGATGAACCCCCAAGAGAGGCGCATCTAAATTCACTGTTCCCAAAATGCGATGAAGGAAATAGCCGGCGCCGTACTGATTTCTCGATGGCTAGTAGAAGTTGTTAGCTAACGAAGGTGTAGACATAAGTCGGACGACTTGCCATCAAGGCGACATCGGCAGCCAACAATCCTCCCATGGAATGACCGACGAGCACTACGTCTGTAGTTGGCGTCTCATGAGGGGCCAGCCACCTGCTAAAGTTATCGCGAGCTACGTCGATAGCTTTATAAGTCTTGTATCTTGGGTAAATCTTGGAATGGACAACGTGAGTATCAGAGAGGGCTAGTTTGAGATATTGATGGACATGAGCTGGAAAGGACTGAAAAGACGCATCATTCCCCATGAAACCATGGATGTAGATGACGAGGAGCCTGCGGCGTCCGTTTTCATGTTCGGAAGGCGAGGGAAGCAAAGACTGGGAAGAAGAGGATCGGGGATCGCCCAGCGTGGCGAATTGGATAGGAGAGGAATTCCGTCGACTGCCCCCGCTCGGCGGAGGAGCATCTAGGGACGAATGATCTGAGGATATCCGGCCCATGATGACAACGAGGACAATGCGGGAGCCAGCTTGGATACGTGTGAAAACCTAGGTAAGGAGAAGAAGAAGATATATTCTATTCAATTCAGTTTAGGGAGGCTTAGCAGCTCCGTGACGTAAGCTAGAATTGACTGAGGCCTATTCACATGGGTCTAGGGGATCCCGGCAGTTTTATGACATCTTGCAGCAAACTAAAGTACTGAGCAATCATCGTATTCAGTGATGGAAGACAAGTACATGATATTCTTGAGGTTGTGAAGGTAGAGGTAGACGTTTGATGTAGGTTATTCGAGGGTTAGATATGGATACGGTAAGTGGGGGTGGATGAAGTGAAGTCCAAGCGAGGAGGTACGGAATGAGTACAATGTATAGCATACTACGTACGAATACGACATACATGTACGTGCCAATTATTTTAAGCTTATCCCGCAAGTGTGGGGTTGCCCTCCCGCTACTATTATATCGATTCGGATCGACCCACTTCAGCCCCCTCGTATGTATGCAACAACTGAAGTTAAATCATTGATTATCTGTTGCATGAGTGCATGTACCTAATGTTTGCTGCATTTCTAGGGATCTACTAAGTAAAATAGCTTTGTTCTACGATGATTCAATGGTCGGTAGTTCGTATTGAACTGTGATTCACGTCTTGAAAGCTGTCGATGCAGTTAACCCTGAGTCATCCTTCAACACAAATGAGCACAGGTATTCTTAAGGACACATATGAAACATAATAGGCGTGTAAAGCATGGGCTGCAATTATTCGAAAGAGAGTTTTAGTTTAAGACGGCAACACGGTTCTCAAAGCAGAGTTTATTAGCCACCGTGCATACCTAGGTACCTATGCTTACCTAAGTTGCTGTTGGGTCCAGTCCCCAATCTAGGGGCCTCCTATAGAGCTACTAATTGCCAGCGGCTTGTATTGTGAAAGACTCGCATAGATTGACCAGGTCTCTCAGGTATTTTTCATAATAATATCACGGCAAAGCCGATCTTCTGACGCACCTTAAACTACTACACGTTCCTCGCGGCATATGGTATTAGGAGCATTAGACACAAATGAGGCAGTAGTAATCCGTAGAGTTTAATGCCAAATCAAATATATTGAACCGCTTTTATCGCTGTAGCCTGAGTTTCTTGGACGACGGGACGAGTAGTAGTGATCTCTCACGCCAACTCTCCCGAAGCGACCAATGGATATATTGGAGCCTCGTACACCTAAGCTCCTATCCTAGTTTGAGATAGTGAGCTGAGCCTCTCTCTCCTGGCCAGTCTCTTGCGAGAAGTTCAAGAGGATTGGTGTTGCTCGGTTGCCAATACCTAGATGCCTGCCGTACCTCAACTGAGACGACTTTGTGGACCGACGACCTACTCGCTACTACCGCTATTAAGCTAGTAGTGTTGAATGGCACCCTCGCTATACTGAGCGGGATATATGCAATGTGAGAACCTCTCTACTTTACAGCGGACCATTAGTCGCTTCCTTACCCGTCGGAATCACCCGCACGGGTAGGGCAAGTATTTCAGAACTGAGATGATGCTCAACTCAAGTTGAATTAGAGGACAGGCCAACCTGAGTTATTTGAAAAACTACAGATAATTGCTTGCGTCCTATCGACGACCCTCACTACCACCATAATGCAGTCGCCCTGCAGAACTCTCAATGAGCCCCCCTTTTTGTTTGTTTGTATGAAAAAGCAATAAATATGAGCGGTCGGGCTTGACGTTCTTCGTCGTCCAAATTAATGGAAAGGTATTTGAGGCACCCGAGCCTATGTTGCATATTGCTTTGTTTCTGAAGGACATCCGAACGCCTTACGCCATGCTGAAATCATGGGAAATGCAAATGACTACAGCCCGCAAAAAGTCCGAACTTGTCCAATGCTGCAGCCGCGTAAAAAAACCGCCATAACTCATCCCCAACTGGGTATCTTAAGATCATGCCCTTATCTTGCTGCCAAGACTGTGGCTATTGCCGCCGCCGTAGGAAACCGCTTCACCACTGTTCTGTCATCGGTCAGCGGAGAGGTTTGCAGAGGTCGAATAACCAGCCCGTACCTGTTTTCTTCGCTTCAACTTCAACCGGTCGTCTCCATCGCCCGTTGAATACCCGCCTGCATCGTCATCGCCATAGCCTTCACCGTAACCCTCAAAGCTGCTGTCTTGATAACTTCGCTTCTTTCCGAGTCGGCGAGCACGATCGATTTGCGGTGTCGACGGTTTGTTCGGCTTTGGCGTAACGCCAGGGGCTGAGGCAGCTGGAGTACTAGGGGCCGTCTGTCTCGCAGCCGGATCTTGACCGGGCTTCTTCAACAAGTTTCCTGGTGCCAAATCACCAAGGACCGAGCTATCCCAAACCGCCTTCGGTATTGTTCCCTTGGCCATTGTCGCTGCTCGTGACAACTGCGCTTGAGACACCTGGGACAAGCCTCTCTCGATCTCCTTTCCGCTGACTTCGCGAGAATACCATACGTCCTCGGGAACATGGGTCAAAGCCAAGAGACCCTCGGGCGCATCGGGGTCCTTCTTCACTGCATCAAAGTGACCGCTTAAACCTAGAGTCTTGATCTGACCTTTGTAAGTCTTGCGGAGGGCATTCTTCTCGCCATTAGGCTTCGTGCGAGCAACTTCGGCAGCAATGCCAGTCAAGTCAAACATCTCGAAGAGGTCATCGGATATGCTTGGCCAAGAGGCGGAATATGCTAGATAAGAAAGAATGTCAACCAAATAGTACTAAAACCGAATTCAAGTCTCTTTGGGGGTTACCATCTATCTTTTCTTAAAAAAATAAAGAAAAGAATGATGGCTGGGCGCGTGGGATTGTATGAGACCAAAGGGAGCCTTACGAGTACTGCAAAGAAGGTACTTTTCGCCAACATCTAGGTGGAGGTTCTCAATACCAACTCGGCGATCCTCGAGGTGGACTTTCTTGTGCTCATGATCTCCAGTGTCGCCGAAGGGATTTTTTCGCTTATTCGAATAAGCATCTGCCATCGCGATATCGTGAGACATGTCGGTAGGTTGGGCTGATCCGTTTACACTATGAGCCGGCTGTGGGGAAGTGAAATTAGCGAGCCATAATCAATAAACAATTAGTAGAAAATTTTTCTTCCATCAATGTAGGTAGATGTTTTTTTTTCAAACAATCAGGAGTTTGGCATGTATTCATGTATCACAACTAGGGAATATTGACTCACGGTTGGCAAAGTAGTGATTGAGGTCATAGAGCTATTCATACTCGACAACTGATCACCTGTGCTCGGAGAAAATTGGGAAGGACTCTGAGGTGTTTGGGGATTGAAGGACATGGTCGCCATCGAGAAATGAAGATGAGTAGTCGATGCGAGGGCAAGCGCGGAAAGATTTAGAAGGTGGAATCGTTGTCGAAAATCCTTAGCGAGTGCGGGCGAAAAAAAAAAAAGATGATGTCGGGTGCTGACGGGGCGAGTCGGGGCGGGAATGCGGAAATGCGACTAAAGCACGTCACGGGAAGGTACCAGAAATATCAGGAACGGCAGCTCGATTGATTTCTGACGATGCGATCGATAGTTGATGTTCGATAGTCGAGGGCGGTGTTGGGAAGCGGGATGGGATGATCGATCTCACTGTGGCGAGTCGCGCCAACCCGCCGACCGGCTGTTGTGGTCGAAGAAAACCGATTCCACCTGCATTCAACAACCTAAGTCCTCTACAAAATCGGTATCGATGGGTAAATAATATTACGGGCGATAGCGAAACGGCGATGGCGGGTTTCGGTATGTGGTGCGATACCTCGATTTCGTCGATTTCGTTGTTGGCGGGAAGAGAGTGTAAGGTGGAGAGGGAGATGTTGTTGGGTGAAAGGACGCAAATGTTGTTGTTGCAATAGGTAATGGGCAAAAAAATGGGCGGACGGGGGGATCCTGCCTGTGCTGCTTTTTGCCTTGCAACTTTCACTGGGCAACTGGCCTAGTTCCTTCAAAAGGCCCACCTTTGTTACTCTAGACCCACACCCTCTTTCCCTATTAAACTTTGACACCCCCAGCCGACTTATGGCACTGGGTTCTGTACATACCTAGTACTGCTGTACCACACACCACGAACCTCTAAAAAAAAACATCCATATCACCCGCCAACCCGTTACACAACCAGACAACGAACTGCAGTATCCATATGATGTGTGTTTAATACTGGGGAGGAAAGAGTTTTCATCGGTATTCGCTGTCAGTACCCAGTACCAAGCACTCTGTCATTGAGTCGCCAATTAGTTCATACATGTAGATGTCGAATAATAGTGCATGTTCCCAAATTCCACAATAGTGTACCTAGGTACCTAGGTAAGTATTATGTCATCAAGAAACCTCAAGTGACAATTGATGTCTTACGGGCAGGAAATAAGTGACACAGAGGCATATCTCCCTTTCCAAAGTCGCATAATATAGCAATATACATGTGGATAATACGTGACCGTACATAATTACACCGAATGACCAGAGCTGCATTGCGATTTCTACATAGCCTTGGAAGTCGGAAAATTCTAACCCAGGTCAGATGTAAGCTCAGGCAATTCTTTTGTCCCGAGGATGCTTTATATTACTAACTCCAATCCTCTGCCTCGCCGCACATTACATACATGAAAGCCAAGAATACCCAAGATGGAAATCTCAACCACAAAGATCCCAAGGGTGCCTTGTTCAGTAGTAGCAAGGGTCTTAACAAACAATGCAGGAGTCTTTGTATGTACGAAACCCAAAATCACCGAAATGAGCACTTAAGACAGATTAAGGGATTCGTACATAGCCTGTTCCAATAAATCATTAGCTGAATAAGAACAAATCGATTGTATCATGATTATCAATTCTTCTCTATTGTTGACATCGCATAATAAATAGTATGGGCTCTGGCATGTCGAACCCGAGGAAAGAAATTCAATTCAATGCAAGTTACATAGGTAGGTACCTAGGTATTAATAACCATCTCGCTCTATTCAGCCCGAGAACGGAAGTACGCATTCCCCACTCACACGGTACAACATTCGGGCCCATCCTTGAATTCAAGGTAGGGACCGGCAGAACCGCCTTGGGCTGTCCACCAAGGTACGATTACCTCATTGGCGGAGAACCATTTAAGGGACGAGTCAGGCGCCGAGGAATCGCGGTTGCGATATTATGTATGTACAATACTTTTTAAGATAACACAATCGCAAATCCATCCCCAATCCCGTCCGGCGGTCCACCATACACAGTCTGGCTGACGTTAGTTAACCAACTACTACCACCAAACACCAAACTCCGTCTTCTTTTCTACCTAACACCTAACCCGCATCGGGCTGAACGTTTCAGGACTTTTACCGACTTCACAGCGACTTCACGACCATCTTTATTGTGCTTCGGTCACTGGTAGGAGGGACCATCTACTTTTCTTTTTTTTTTCTCTTTTCGCATTCACGCGACATTCTCTTAGTCGGAAATCATTGGCAGGGTGGCGGTTTTTGCTTGATAAGACAAACTCCTAACATTCCGAGTCCGACGGCGTGCGAGCCACACATCTTCGACCCACCGAGTACCTGCGATATTTTAAACCTACCTCACGCCTCGTCTTATACTACAACACACAACACAATGTCGTCGTCACGACTGGGCGGTGGCGCCAAGCACCGGCTGATGTCCGAGTTGCAAGAGCTTTCGAAGGAGAAGTGGGTGAACATTGATGTAAGTGCTATAACCTCTAGCCTCCCTTCGGATCATAATACTGACTTGCCATTCTTGCAGCTCGTCAACGCCAACATCCTTCGTTGGCGCCTCGGTCTTATCGTTGTGAATCCCGACAGTGCCTTCAACGGTGGCTATTTCAAGGTAAGTCTGAAATTGAAACATCTCTAAACCTTGCTTAGGATAGGATCGAGGCTAACGAACTCATGTACAATAGGCTGAAATGACCTTCACCGAAGAGTATCCCTACCATCCACCAACGTTCCGATTCCTAGTCCCCATCTACCATCCGAACGTCTATCCAGACGGCAAGCTCTGCATCTCTATCCTCCACACCCCGGGCGAGGACATCACGTCAGGAGAGCAAGCTAGCGAGCGTTGGTCCCCTCTGCAAGGTGTCGAATCTGTGCTCCGGTCTGTACTCCTTCTCCTGGACGACCCCGAGATCAACTCCCCGGCGAACGTGGATGCTAGCGTTACGTACCGAGACGACCGCGGCGGCTACAACAAGAAAGCCAGGGAAGTCGTAGAGAAGTCCAAGATGGATATTCCTACCGACTTTACCATGCCGACCACTCTCGAACCCCCGCCGCCACCCAAGTCTATGGACGACGACGCTGCTTTCTGGGCCGAAAGTGACGGAGAACTCGATTTCGGAGGTAGCGACACTGGCGACGAAGCGGAATTGGCAGAGTTTGATGAGGATGACGAGGATGAGGGTGCTAGCGACGACGACGATAATTGAGAATACACATCAATGCGCACCGCTCTCGGATAATAGAGAGAGCTAGTGCACTTCTTTCCTTACTCTGCATTTGCATAGCTGGTGGCATGGCGTTGAACGGCTCTTTCCAGCGTTGTAGCCGCACATTTCGGCTTGCCTTTGCGTGGCGTTAAATTCCGTTGGGACAGCTTTCGCATTTTCCTTCTAGACAGGAGGTTCTTGAAATAAGGCGGCATAGGCACCGGCGGCTTTCCTGGCCGTAGCTGAGCTATGGTAGAATCTCGGGACAGCAGCCTACAACTTGTTCATAGATAAATAAGAGACATTTTACCGATCATTGGAATATTTACAAACGTGATATTGTGTATTTACCTAACTGCCTCGGCAAATGCCATGTGCAAGCACCTCTTGTAAAGTTCTATGCTAATAACTTTCCGCTCCTGAGGGGCCATCTAAACCATATAAAGGTTGGTTGTGTAAGTACCTACATGCAGTTGCCTTACAATTATGTGTATGCCCACGTTCTGTGAGATTTCGATATCGGATATCTTGGTCTTGGCTGGCTGTTGATTGCATATAGTTCCTAGATTTCATTGTTTCTCGGGGGTGTAGTTAACATGGTCTAAGCAGGTCAAAGAAAACGGCTCTAGTACGTCTCATTCCATCTTATCACTTCCAAAGTACTTGGTCGTTTACTAACTACCTACTGTACGTGCATATATCCCTAGATTTTGACCATCTATGTACAAAGGTTGTAGAGGCAGAGAGGTATTTCAAGAGAAGTTGGACGACGAGCCCCACGATTCTTAAATTAGTACTAGTTTAGGTGGGGGGCAGGATATACATATGTACAATATTGTAGGTACTACCGTTACAGTAAAACTCTGTCTTCCGGGTACTACCTGTCATCCTTGTCTGCGTGTGGGGTTCTACATTGATAGCATCATCAGCCTACAAGCCCTTTTTTTCAGGTGCAACACCTACCTGACTTAGCCTTGAGATATAGCTCCGGGTGTACGGAATTTTATAAAAAAAATCAAAAAATCAACATCTTTACCATTCGCATCGCAAGACAACTTCTCGTGTTTTGTTTACTGGGTTCGAAATTATCAGCTACCTACCTATAAGGTAGGTAGATTTCGTGCCTTGCGTTTATTAATTTGCCCGAGGGTATCGTAGCACAGGTTACAGAGTCAACCCCTCTACCGTCATCTCCCCGATTTTCGCCCACTACCTACCACGACCCACGATCACGATCACGATCACGACCACGATCACGACCACGATCACGTCGTCGACACTCGAACGTTCATGCTCGGCAAAGAGCAACACGTATTCATACTACTACACATCTCTTCATGATGGCGGCGCCGAGTGATCCGTTGGACGGTTCCATCGACCTGTTTTGCGATATCACCGGGGTGTCTCGATCGGAGGCCATCACTCGTCTGAAGGTATTCGCATTTCATACACGCATGCTTCCTCTACTTGGCTTGGTACTAACTCGGGCAACAGGCTAACAATAACGATATCCAACGAGCATCGGAAGAGTACTTCGAGAACCCCAGCAGCGACAAGGTAGCTATTCCCTACTCTTTATATACGGTTGCAGCCGCTTACAATGAGTTTGTCGCAGTACAAATGGGACGAGTCGCAGTTCAGCATGGGTCGCCAGGGCGAGGAGAACGATACAGGAATATGTGCGATATAATCTACTTCTATATCGGGGTTTTATTCACTAAACCTCCCTCACAGCGTTCAACATTCAAGGTCCGGACGAACTCGCGCCTACGAGCTACCAGAACAACGCTGCTCCGACTAGACCACCTTCGAGAGCCAACAACGCATCACCTTTCGGTAAGATATCATATTAGACTGCAAAAGGGGTTGCAGGTATTGCTCCTGTGTCCACCAAGTATGTAAGCTAATAGGGTGCTTTGTAGGCGCACCAGTCAATGCGGCCGAAGAGGACGCCAACTTGAAGCGAGCCTTAGCCGAGTCTGCTGCTGAATCGGGGATCCAAGCCCAAGAAGTCGGCGTGGTAGACAACGAGACCAATCTTAAGTATTTTGGTCCTGCAAACCGCCCGCAATATGAAACCGAGCAGTGGGCTATGGTCCCAATCAAAGCGACGATGGATGCCGGGACCACCGAACCAGCCCCGTCCGATAGGAAACGGGATCCCGATGTGCCCGCTTTTCTTCGACAGACAAAAGACCATCGGGTCGGCTTCATCTTGTCCATCTACCACAAGATACCACTCGTGAGGAACATTCTCCTCCAGTTCGGTTCCCCAGCCAGAAACTACGGGCACAACACGGAGTGGTGGAAAGGCCAAGCGATTCTAAAGCAGGAACATCTAGCAGCGATGGCGAGAGGCGAGAACGTATGGGGTGAAGAAGCACACCCGGAGTTTAACGAGGAGCTACATCGCCTTCTTGCCTTCCTTGACAAAACAGAACGAAGCTACGGTACTGTCGATGGCCTCATTGAGACCAAGTTAATCGATCCCAGTTTTGGCGCTTGGATGCCCGATGTCGAAGACAAACTCTTTGACGTTCTCAAGGACGAGGCTGCCAGCAATCCTGATTTCGATCTAGAACCTATGAGCACCGTGGGCACAATTTTGCCCTGCGCTTCTCCTCAGACTGACGTATCTCAATTAGAGGGCGACGCCGATAGTTACATGGAAGAACGAGACACAACCTTCGTCATTCTTGAAGTGAGTTTGGATCACGAACAGTATGAAAGAGTCAACACACTCTACGACGCTCTGGATCACATGTTCTGGTCTCATGCATTGTCACTGGACCAACCCTTTCCAGAGGGCGCCAATTATGCCGTCATGTCCAAGGTTGCCGAGGTGTTGACTGTTCGACTTAGTGGTACTGGACTATCTAAGCCTTGTGAGATTCCCGCAGTGTTCTACGCAGATCGGTACGTGAAAGACCGAAAGGACATGGCTCTCAAGTTCCAGTCCGAAATGCGATTCGCCAGGAAGAAGATGCGCATGTATGATGTGTTGGCAGCCAACCTACTTCGATGCCGTGGCGAACGCTGCCATAGAGTAAACGGACTTGGTCAGGGTCCGCATGATCTCTTCGCTTGTTTGAGCGGCGTCATCAACTACACCAAGAGAGCAATGCAGCTTCAGACCACAACGGCACAATGGCGCCACCACTACGGTCGCATGGAGAGAGGTGTCGAACTCAGCCTTGATGATCTTTTTGAGATACACACGCGAAGCGGGCCCTACACATTTCTCCCCGAGGAGAAAGAGAGAATGGAGAAATGGAAAGAGGTTATCAAAGGATGCCAAGAGACGATTGAAGAACTCAAGACGGACTTGGCTAGTAAGTTTGGGATATCTATTCTGAGAACGTGACTCTTTCTAATCTACCTATCCTAGAGCTCCAAGATGCAAAGGAGATGTATCGCGACGCCTTGCGACACATCACCAAGCGCTTAACGTGTGAGGAGCACGAGGCGGACGACGAAGAATTCGTTTTTCGATCAAGTCCTGCCTATCGTCCAGAATTTTGGAACCCAGTCCATAAGTACTTCCTGCGTGGTGTTGCACTTACAAATGAATTGGCATACGTGTGCGTTAGACAAGACGTGGATCTGATGGACGTTGACGGAGCGCCCGAGCCCAAAGATCAGTGGTGGAAGGTAGGATACTCGTGGAGCGATGCGTCTCCGATCAAAACCGAGGTACGTTAGTATCAAAAAGCGTCCATCGTGTCTATGCTAAACAATATCACAGAAGGCAACGCTGGAAGATGTGCTGCATGCAGCCGGGACCGAATCTAAATACCCTGTTCTCATATATGCCTCTGAAGCTGCTATGGAGGCGAGGCCTATCCCGTTGTCGGACGCTTTACGAGTATGCCACCTGCTTGTTCATCAAGTAAATGAAAGCTAATCATCCTTAGATGTTCGTACGTGCCGATAACCGCTCGTTTCAGCAGGAGCTTGCGCGAGAACAGAATAAGGAGAATCAAGAACAACAGCCACAGCAGAACCCACCTCAATTAGGAGTCACTGCCGAGAACTTGTCTTATGTCCCTCTTGGCGGATCAGGCAAGAGGAAACTCAGTGTCGATTCGTCAGTGGCAACACATGGCAGTTCTCGCAATGGCCTAGATGACGTTGACTTGGTTTTTGATGATTCTGACCCGTTCCAGGATCATCAAGCACCAAGCGCGTCTCACGAGGAATTCGCCCATAGTGGTACACAGCCCAACAAGCTTGGAGGTATTGTCGAATCGCTGGCTAATTGCCGTACCTACGAGGGCGATCTCGCCGCTTCCGGGCGACTAGAACTAGATGACAGAGAGAGCTTTCAGGAGACGCAGCCCGAGATGGATTATGGCAGCATGCAGGAAATGGAGACTCTTCCCTCCAGCGCGCCGACGACCAAGTCTCCCGAGATGCAAGAGCGCACCGGTGCCTCGGCGCCGTTTTTGAGCCGACCCGCTCCCACTACTCAGCCTGTTGATATGATGGACATTGACCTAGAAGTCGAACATCACGAGGGATGATGAAACCATTGCATGGCTTGGCGGTTTATACCCCCCCTTCTACCTCCCCTTATTCGATGGCGGGGGTCATGATTACGAGGTATGAGGTTCATGTATATGTAGACAAGGGCGTTTCACGGAAGACGCTGGTCTCATCCACTAGGGTTTTGATGAAGGACCGAACGTGAGATAGAGCTTGTGTATATGTGTACGCGTGTGCATAGGAAGGAAGTTAGAGTTGGTAACTAGGCATTGCATTGCATTTTTCTGGCTGTGACGCTGCAGCTCGGCCTTTGCATTAGGGATATGTCTCCCCTGAAGACTATGTATGATAAGAAGCACGATGACTTCCATGATACCCAAGGCCGGATAAATAATGAAGCATAAGGAATCCACGAGCTTACTGATCCTGCAATGGCTTACAAGTGAATAAGTTGGCTTATAGTAGTTTGTACCGAGCTATGAGAATGACAGCACTTCCGGTTGTGGGCAATTGAGGCTAAGACACAACTCCCAATTAACTATCTACATACCTTTCAACCATGAAGCTATGACCCCTTGCTATATTTACTGACCTAGAGCTTCCGCAATCAAAATACTTTTCTAGTCTGTGGACAATTGAATTATTATAGATCCACTGTCTTACACGTATGGATAATGTACTGAAGTACCGTGATTTCTAGAACATTCCAGGTCATTCGATATCATGTCCACCGCTAAACTGAGACACATGCTCAGCCGGAAATGGAAACTGACAAGGTCAAGGTATCACGGGTACTGCGTTCCTAACTTTGGTTGCTCCCTCATCGTTGTTCTTGTCCGATCACCACTCTACATCTCGCTTCCCAATAATTTGTGTTGACCGTCAGTCTCATTAATTAGTGCAAAACAGACTATCTGTTCTCCTTTGCATCCGTATCACACCGTAAAAAGTTCCTTCATTTTGTATCCTCACAATTCCCCCCGCGAACCCCACAATCCGGTTAGGTACGGCAACTATTGGATGTTGGGCCTGCGGTTAGGTACAGACGATAGGGCAGAGATAATAAGTGTAGGCACTGTTGTATATCCCTCGATCGGATTTTAATCAGTCGCAATAGCTATAATAGCTATCAGGTCGCTGCCGTACAACCTTTAATTCCACCACCCAATTTCTGCAAACCATTGAGATAAAAAAGACAAATCAGGTTAAGGTTATTGGTTCCCGGTCTGTCGAGCTTCACGGAGCTGTGACGACAAGGTACATGTACCTATTCAAGCTCCCCAGTCACCTGATTTGTGTACGTACAGCTGGAGATCTCGCCGTCAAGTGCATGTACGAAGTACATATACTTTCGATTGTCGGCTGATTCACGCGATAATCATACGTACTGGGTACACTCCCCAAGCTAATCATTCAACCCACTTATCCACGACCAAAAACGTCACTCCTCCAATTCTGATTCTCCCATAGCCAATTCCCGAATCTTCTACCAAAACCTACCCACCACAAAGAAAAGCGGCGGTGCAGTACGCGAAGTTTGGAACGCCTTGCGTTACTCTCAATACATACAACCTTACTACGAAATTGACAATTGTTTTCTTGTCTTCTTTTCATTTCTTTTCCTCGTCGCGTAAATATTTCACTTCCCGCTACACAACGAAAACATTTCGTTGACTATAATCCCTACCTCTTTTACACGATACATAACCACGTTCCCACGTTCCCACCCAACCTCGTTGAAACTTCAAATCCTCTTTTTCACCGACAAGCAATTCTGAAAAATCCGTCACAATGGTGAAGGAGACGAAGCTGTACGACCAGCTTAGCGTCAAGTCGGATGCCACTCAAGATGAGATCAAGAAGGCATACCGGTAAGTAGCTATAACCCCACTCTATTCCGAGTTCGCTGTCCATGCAGCTCTTGTCTCAATTACCTTTGTCTCAACTGTCTTTGCCTCAATGTGCCATGTATGAAATAAAGTACTAATCTCAGCACAGAAAGGCTGCGCTAAAATGGCATCCTGATAAAAACAAAGACAACCCCTCCGCCGCCGAGAGATTCAAAGAGTGCTCACAAGCCTACGAGATCCTCTCCGACCCCGAGAAGCGTAAGACCTACGATCAATACGGTCTCGAGTTCCTACTGCGCGGCGGAAGCGCACCCCCTCCTGGTCCGAACCCGTTCGCGGGAGATCAGATGCCTGGCGGCTTCACAGGCTTTGACTTCAGTGGAGGCATGCCAGGAGGAGGCATGCCCCAAGGTGCTGCGCCGCCCGGTGGCCACACATTCCGCTTCAGCACCGGTGGCAGTAGTGGTGGATCTAACCCGTTCAACTTCAGCAGCCCCGAGAGCATATTCGCCGAGTTCATGCGTGGTAGCATGGCCGGAGACGACGATGAGCCTGACATGGGCCCGTTCTACGCTAGGAGTGGTATGGGCGGCATGGGCGGCATGGGCGGCATGCCTCGAGGCGGTGGTGGACGAACCCGTATGCGCAGTAACTATGCCAGCGGTGGAGATCCTTTCGCAAGCAGCGCCCCGAGAGAAGCGACACCCGATGTTACAACTGTCGAGCGTGCCTTGCCACTTACCCTAGAGGAGCTGTTCTCCGGCGTTACGAAGAAGATGAAGATCAAGCGCAAGAGCTTCGATGACACTGGCAAGCGAACCACGACTGACCAAGTGCTTGAGGTGCCGATCAAGCCCGGCTTGAAGAAGGGTAGCAAGATCAAGTTCAAGGGCGTTGGCGACCAAGAAGAGGGTGGAAAGCAAGATCTGCACTTCATTGTTGAAGAGGTAAGCTTATTGACAGTCGCTTGAGAACATGTGTTTGAATGTACACAAACTAACACGATTCATAGAAACCTCACCCTCTCTTCACCCGCGACGGCGACGACCTAATCCATCCCATCGAGTTGGATCTGAAGGAGTCTCTCACTGGCTGGCGACGAACCGTTACGACGATTGACGGTAAGCAACTCAACGTCGAGAAGGGCGGTCCCACAGGCCCGGGCACCTCGGATACCTATCCCGGATTGGGCATGCCCATCTCGAAGAAGCCAGGCGAGCGAGGCAACTTCATCATCAAGTACAACGTGAAGTTCCCGACAACATTGACTCCTCGACAGAAGCAACAACTCCAGGAAATTCTATGAAGCCGTCGCGCGTTGGTAAATAATATTCAGTTGTGAGATGCAGATGCATTTTGGCGTTTAGGGTTCGGTAAACTAGGGAAACATTACGAAGTTCATGATGATGAGGGACACGAGATGCTTTTTTTTTTTCGCGGAACATATCAGTTCTCAAACCATACAGCATCGATGTCCATGTCGGCGGAATAGGCCCGGAGAGAAACAAGGCCCTTGGCAAGTCCTGATCTACTCGATCTGGGCATTGCTAAATGATTGCTAGACCACGAAGTACATACGCAGTTTGTCAGTTTCCCTTCCCACGCCTTGTTGCAGTAGGCGGTTGGTACCCTGGCATGTTTCAGGCACGGTACTGGTACTGGTTGGGAACGGCCAGCAACTAAATCATTGCACATTGCACATGCCTTGTACATTGTACCGATAGGTAGACAAATGATGAATCATTTGATAACATCAGCTCTCTCTTCTGATGGTGATATGTATGTCTATGACTATTGATTGAATGTGCGTTAGGCACGACTAAGCGATGTGTATACAAGACGAGTGCCGTGTAGTTTGGGCCTCTCGTAATGAATGCCACTTGTGATGGTCCATGGGTAACTTCACAATTTTGATGTATTTGATGAATTGATTGCCTTTTTAACCTGCTTCCAGACTCGGGGCTAATACTTGCTTCTGCTCCCCTGGCTAGACCTGGCTTGTGGTTGTAGGACAATCCATATAGGTCGCTAGAGCATAGGAGTCGATTTCACAAAGGGGGTTTTGCCAGGTCGGACTGACTCTGGACAAAACACAAAATTATAGCTACGCCATAGATAGCCTCAAACGCTATACTGAGACTTTGATTCGTATGAGTATTCGTATCAGACCTAGTATGGTACTTTCCTGGTCTTGTTTCCTGCACGCCCCTGTAGCCCCTTTTCTTCCCGCCCAGCATGGGCTAACTCCAGATATCCGAAGCCCGACCTCTTCAATTCTGGGATTATATCAACGGCGACAAGCGCTTATAGGGTGTATATTGGCAGGTGGCGGTTCGGCACGAAGGAGTAGAATAACGGCGAGCTTTGTTGGTTCTCGATGGATTATGGTCGGTCGGTCGATAGATTCAAGGTCGAGGGGGTAGATTTATGGTGGTACTTTACATGGATATAATACCATGATGGAGGGCTTCGTTAAGTACATCGTGTTGGTGCGGATGCTATCGCAATCGCGAGTTAGGTGGAAGGTTACGGGGGGGTGGTGGTTGAATATTATGGTTGAGTATATTCAATGATATGCGTGCATACGCGTGTAATGACGAAATATGTGTATGCCGTATTCAGGCGGGAGCTACGTACAGTACACATTCTAGGAGGCTTTATATATTGAAGTAGTAGTTAGTTCTGTTGCCAATGAAGCATCGCCCGAAAGGGGGTGCCGAGGCAGTAGACAACCCAAAGTTTAAGCCCGGTGGTGCAGTGGTAAAACGCTGAGAGTCCAACTGGAAGTGTTACTCTACGGGTTGGTGCATTTTTGGCGCCAAAAATACTTTATGGGTAGGTCCCGAGTTCGAGTCCCCCTTTGTGCTCTGTTTTTTTTTTCTTTTTTTTTCACATTTAAACCAGCATTTACTTATTTCACTATACATTTATAAAATAAATGATGTTTTTTATTAATATTATATATTTAAAATATAATCGTAACTTATATTATATATATTAATAAAAATAAAAAATAAAAATATATATTAATAATTAAAAAATAATTATAATTATTTATTTATTTAAATAAAATTTAAAAAATAATATTATTTTAATTATTTAAAAAATTATAATAATATTTATATAATATATTTTATAAAAAATTTTAATTATATTTTTAAAATTATTTTTATAAATAATATATTATTTAAATTTTATAATAATAATTTAATATATTAATTATTATTATTATATAAT